>BGPR01004224.1:76829-116747 GCA_013235015.1 Araneus ventricosus | reverse complement strand
GGGGTTTTGACAAGTGCAGAGAAAAGGATTTTAAGCAGTGAAGTGGACTAGCTACGGGGTTTTAAAATGTGTTCTCACATAATGGGGCTCTTTCTATTCAGTGTCTCAGACTGTGAAGATGCGATGCGTTGCTTGTCCAAGGTTTAATTCTATGTCTCGTCGCAGTCCAGTCGTTATGCTCTTAAATTAAATACGTGAGGGGCTGTTGTTATTGGACTAGCTTCGTTATTGGAAAGAATATGTTTGTTCTAGGCGTAATTGAGTGAATTAGGGGATATTTTGTCTGAAGCTGAGTGGGTTGATCATTTCAGAAGTGCCTTATTCCGGAAAATTATCGTCATAATATTTACTTACTAGTAGTTTCAAGTTTTTTCTTTTAGGTTACTAGCAAATTTACTCATTAACTTTATTCGCAGGCAACTAGGATTTAATTATAGGAAAATTTTTAAGAGTGTGAGGATCAGTTTCTTGGTAACTTAATTATGTAACTCTTAAGGGTGTTATTGTTATTTTTTATACGGCGTATGAGGAAACCAAAGGACTTGTAACCCTGGTTAATCGACAGGCTAGATAATATTCAAGGTAAAAATAAGGAAGCGTTAATATCTTAAAACTTTTATGTTTTTTCATTTATTTTTTTCTTGGATAGAAAAATTATTAGAAAAGATAAGTATCCGTCGTGTTAAAAGAAGTTATGTATTCGAAGTTTCGCAGAATGGATCATTTATTATTGGAAATATTCGAATTAATTAAACAGTAGAAAAAGATAAACATTCCAGCATTATGCTGCCCCAACAGACCTTTCAACAGATTAATCGCTAACAGCTTTATTTAAAATTTGGAAACCAGAACAAAATAATGGCACATATTTACAACGTATAACACATGCGTACATGTAGCGACGTGTAGAGCAAAATTCTGTCATCACTAATTATAATTTATTTGAAAATAAATTAGACAAAAAATAAAGAAATATCCCAATAATTAAACGTATTTGTTATTCTTTAATTACGAATTTCAGTATATTCAAGTAAGAACAACTCAAACTTTTATCAAATATCCATATATCCACATATGAAAATCATGATCACAATTGTTCCTGTTGAGGCATTTATAAACGAAAGTCAAAAACTATTCAACTGTTCAGTAATATTAATTATCTTTAAGTGGTCACAGTTTGCAAACATATAATGGAAAGTTTTATGACAGTCAAAAATTACACGACATAATCAAATAATTATCACGATCTTGATGAATTTCGCCGTTTGAGATAATCTTGAAACCCTCGAAAATATCTGGAATTATATAAACGCGATTGACTGACCGTGTGTATATGGTTACTACTACTATTACGCGACGTCATATCCCAATTCTTAGAATATAGGTCACTCTTGGTTACTTTGGGATGGATATAAGTAGAAGTGAAGAAATCCCAAGCAGTTTATCAAGAGAAGAATCTAAGAGAAGACCAAGCAAAATTATCTAAGAGAAGAAAATAAGGAGAATTATTGATTGAAATAGCTTGAAAAAAACTTAAGAAGGTGAAATTGTTTTCACAATGTATGAATGTTGAAAAATGCAACGACAAAATTGTTGCTCAACTAACTTTCTTACTACGTAGGACTACGTTCCTAACATTGGGACCTCAGGAAGGAATTTGATTCGCACGCCAAAACTCCACAAAACTTGGTATGGGAGATCCTCTATATCTCGGTAACTACATATGTTAAAAACATAACTAATGCCTTATTTTAGAGATAAAGGGTAACAACAGAAGTTAAAAGAAACAATTTGAAAATCGGAATTGTAGTTCCGCGACTACTGAGTCGCAAAGTTGGGCAAAAATGCGCATGAATTGGTGACTCGATCCTCTATATCTCGGTAACTACATAGTTAAAAACATAACTAATGTCTTATTTTAGAGATAAAGGGTAACAACAGAAGTTACCAAAAATATTTGAAAGTCGGAAAGAGTCAAGCGAGTAAAGTAGTCCTACTCCTTTAACATCTGTGGCTGTTTATAAAAGTCAGCCTCCCATTTTTTTCTTTTTTTGATAGATTACTACGTAAATGAATGGAAAACAGCGAGCATAAGATTTCAAAATCCGAATGATTTAGATGGATGGAATTTTTGGTGAATGCTTGACATCAAAATTGTTGATGTGTATCAGATTTTAAATTTAATATATCAACTGAATGCAGTTGTTTTAGTAAACGGGTACTTCATTTTCTTCTCTGAAATAAGCTATGCGAAACATACCATATTTACCGAGATTTTCTTAGCTTTAGCATTACTCATAAGTTAGAATGAAAACATTATGCAGACGTTCTTAATTATTTAATTTGCTTATATATATAGGCTGCGACTCCGTTAAGGGAGATAATTAAAAACTATTATGAAGTTATAGTACTAAGAATTAAATTATTTTTCAAAAATTGAAGAAAAGTTATATTATTCTCAATTGAAAAATATTTGAATTTTAAGGCGTTGGTAAAACTGTTTCCTCCGAATATAATTTTATGAAGCCTTTCCCAGAAAATATAAAATTTACCAAATCTGAAACTAATCATTAAAAAGTGTCTTTGGAAAACAACATTTTTCAAAATTTTAGAGGACATCTATTAATGCTCACAGAAAACATCAATGGGATAAAATCTAGGCAAAATGACTTATGTTCTTATGAAGGAGTAAACAAAACAAGTTAAAAGGCCAAAACTCAAACTTTTAACCTTATAATAATTACAGGATGGATACTATCTGGAAATTACGATATGCATGGAGCAAACATCATTCAAAATCCGCTACAGGGGAGACCATTGAACCTGTAATTATCGCATTTCGTACGTAGTTACTTCGTAGGCAATAGATACTCAGTAAGAAATTAGTTTTCAAAATTTTAATCACATTTTTGATTAATTAAAAATTAATCAAAAGTTGAACGTTTCCCTTCAGTAACTTCGAAAAAACAATGCAGGGTGCACACAAATGAAGTGACACATTTCGAAAATTAATAAAAAAAAAAAACTAAAAATATTGGAACTACGGTTTTCTTCTAACTAAGAGCGCATCTCAAAAAGTTTCTTTTTCAGATAAGTAACGCGGCGTTACGCCTTTCTAAATTTGTTACAGTGAGAAAATTCCGTACGCAATGGCTACCAATCAGCAGAAGCCGATGCGTGCTTTCTGGTTACTTTTTTCAATTTTTCTTGAATACCACGATAACTCTTCAGTTTCCACATTACATGCGAATTAACAAATTAAACAGAGTACAATTTCCTACAAATGCATGCTTTTATCTTTCTTCCAGTTCTAATATTTTCTCAGATAATAGCTCTAAACAAATTTTTGATTTTCATTAATTTATGACCCCTAATCCGCAGAAATGGCATGTTACCTATCTGGAAAAGACTTTTTAAGATGTGCTTTCATCTTAAAAAAATCTCAGTGCCAACATTTATAGTTTTTTTATTATTAATTTTTTAAATGAGTCACTTCATTTGTGTACCCTCTGTATTATTATACTAGACCCATTTCTACCCCACATTAAAAATCACAAAATTAGCTTTTCATTGACATAAATTTTATTTCCGTGTAAATTTTTGTTTAATTTTGATAAGTTTTTTTTAAAATTTTTTAAGTACAACAATATTTATTAAGTACAACAATATTTATTAAGTACAACAATATTTATTAAGTACAACAATATTTATTAAGTATTTTCAATACAACAATATTTTTAAAGTAATTTCATACAGCAATACTGCTCATTGTTTTAGTTAATGTAACACTGGATGCAGCGATATTAAATTCATTTTTTGTGTGCTATCGTTTCTATACAATGAAGTGTATATTTTCGAAATTAATAAAAGACAGACGATTATCAAGCCTGAAACATTATCATTCTAGGACGAAAGGTTCGGATCTGATTTAAATATTTTATTATTGTGACATATTATTGTGATTTGTGTTATGCATTAGGTGTTTCAGTAAATCGATTAAAATATCTTCTTTTAATATCTTGAAATAATAGACATATTTAACAATAGGAAATGAAAATCTAGATAATTTAGATTGAATGAAAATAATTGATGAAATCTAGAAACATAAAATAAAATTCATGTCTTATTGTTTTCTTAATTAGATATATATTTATAGTTATCATGGCAGATGAAATATCTCCTCAGAAAAATAAAAGCAAACTGAAGTAGAGTCAACGCAAAAATTCACCCATCAAATTTCTTTTGAGAAAGTGGCTAATGAATATTCGCTTCCTATTCGGCCATTTTTTTTATTGATTTTCAGTTTGCTGCATTTTCTGTGTGAAAGTTTGTCTCAGAATTCACCACCATTTAGAATTTCCAAATTATTTAAATATATTTCTATTTTCAATTCCCTCCGATAGAGAGCGAACTATGCTCAAAGAAAGTTGATGGGGCGTAGAACAATAGTAGAAGTAGTTTGCCGCTGTAACCTTATAGTTTTAAAGTTGGTAACACAATTCCAATGTTTACTTCGTTTCATGTATAAAAATTCGATACTTAAGCGAAAATAATCAGATAAAGAAAATGTTATTCAATTGTAATTACGGATTCATCAATTCGCCGCTGAAACAAGAAATGATTTTCCTTTTTCTGAATTTACTTGAAGGTTCTTTTTTAAGGTACTTTCTGATCTAACATATGAGCAAATTTAACTTACGAAGAAAAAAAATCTCGCATCTACTGACCCAGGCAGGAATTTTCACAAGACTTACTTTTTTGGGCTTCGCAAATTTAAACACGAAACTACTGTTCCAGCAGTAGAATCTTACACGAATTACTTTCTGAGTTACGAAGCAAAACACGTCCGCAATAATAAAGCAACTTTGTATGGAATTTAATAAAGCAATCGGATATAAAGAATCTGAAGCGAGAAGTGCCACTAGAAACAAAACATACAATTTCACCTAGAACAAGTGTATTATATTTTTAAATTACACGTTCAGCGCTTTAGTTTCCTTCGAAGGAATACCAATTTGAAAGTGCGACTTTACTTTCCGTGTTGGAAGCAGATATATTTGATTGAAAACTATAATTGTCTTTTCAGAAATGATATCATGCCTAAAATGAAGAACGACAAAAATAATTCAATTTCGGAAGATGAGAAATTTCATTTCACTTCATTCCGTCCTCCATCGCACACACGTGCTTCTCTCCCTCCCTTAGAGATGAAGTGTTGCCATATCGGGCAAAATGAATTTTGGAGAGAACGATAAGAAGAGAAAAGGAAGAAAGTAAAAGAATACAAAACCTCGCCACTATGTAGCACCTGCGACGAAAAGTTATTTAATTTTCATTTCTTTGCTTATCTTGCTCTGTTTTTCGATGCCTTGCCAGAATAGGATGATTTCATTTTTTGTTGAGGATTAGAGGTTGTGCGTGTGTCAAAATTTGCTGTTGTGTTACGAAGGGAATACAAGAACATGCAAAATTAAAGTTGCAATTTGCGTTCTTTAACATCGGTAATTGAAAATTCTGTTACTAACTTTGAAATTTCTTATCTTATTTTTCGTAATTGAAAATTCTCTTACTAACTTTGAAATTTTTTATCTTATTTTCCGTCAAATTTGTTTCTGATTGCAATCTGTCTGGCGCTCTGGGTTTCCTGGTAGTTTAAATTAGATTATTTTTTTATTTTTATATTGAATTCTTGGAAATTTCCCAGAAGACTTTCATCCTAAATCTAAATATAAACGATGACATGATGTAAATAAAATGTGATGCTGTATTGTATTATTAAAGACATGGACTTATCATTCTTTTAAACAAATAATTATTTATTATGCGTAACGTTCTTCTGGCAGAATTTTGTTTCAGCCCTACTGGTGGTAGCGTAACAATACTTATTTCTTAGCCCTAAAACACTTTTTTTTACCACTAAGTAAAATGTGAGAGAGTATAGAAAAAATCATGTATGATTTTACCTGTCTTTTGAAATATTAAGTATGCCAATAAAGAATTCAAATCGTACTTTCTGTTTCTAAAATTATTTAACAAGCTTTAGTAAGTTTTTTCTGATGCCTATAAATGTTAACAGACAAAGATTTGTATATGCTGATGCAAAAATGTGGGTAAAAGACAATTGCATTTTAAAGTTTTAACTCCAAATAAATAAAGAAAAAAATCCTTGTGAAAATCTGATATTTCATTATCGCGAAGAGATACATAACTGAATGCCTGAACCGATTTTTGAAAATATATCTTTATTTTTAAATGCTATATTTCGAAACAGAAAGTGATGGAAACCTTAGTGACTTAGAGTTAAATTTTGTTCGATAGGATTTACAATATTTGGAACAATGCTTCATTTTTGATCAAGTATGGAATCGAAGAGAAATTTTTATTGCGTTTGTAGAACTAATAAATGTTTTGAGTGCTATTTTAGTTACTCATGCATAACTAATAAAGGTGTTGATGTCTGGCAATACGTACATGTGTTAACAATATGTCTGGCTTTAGCATAAGGGATTTTATCTTAATTTTGACTGCCACAATTTTGTCAAACCGCAGCGTGGAAGAAAGCGTAGACAAAGTGTTATCACCTCTACCGTTCACGAATTTCCCTTGTGTGAATTACTGAAACATATCATAACCTGCTTTAAAACAAAATATGCAAATAGCATTCCAGATGCAGATAACTTTACAGTGGCCAAATCGTTGACAATTGAAACAGAAAATGGGGTAAGAGACATAAAACATTATGGAATCCTTTTGCATGCACTGAGACAGGTGTCCTCCATTAGTTTTCAAAATGCTGCACTTTAAATTCCTTTTTTTAATTAGAGGTCAAACATTCATTACCTGTTCATGAAATGATCAGAAGCAATATCGAACAGCAATTCAAGATCAGAGTGCAAGTGCACATGAGATAAGATAATACAAAAGGTACATGGAGGACAGGTGTATCCGCGCGCTTATTTATGTAACCGGATTACGGAATTGAGTATTCTTTTTGTTTCGCTGATTCTGCAATAATGCTTACTTTTTTAACGACATATTAGGCTACCTATAATAAATTCTGGCACTTCGTTAATTTATAGTTTGGTGTTTAATTTAAAAAATGTTTAAAATAATTTCATAAAATTTTAGACGTAAAACTAGTAGACATGTAGTAGCGGATAGCTGGTTTTCTAGCTTCAAAAATTCGCTTAAATAGATAAGAATTACTCGAATTATTTTTTACAAATTAAGAAGCTAGAAATAAATTCTTCGATATTTGTCTTCCCTCGCCTCCCTTTTGTCTTCCCTTTGAACCTCGTTTGTGGCATATTCTATTAAAAAATAGAAGTGTACACATAGTATCTACAATGAAGTTTTCAGCTTCTATTAACGAAGAGTCAAGTGCTGACAAAACTAATCCTTGATATTTTTACATTTTCTGTTATGGAAAAAAGGAGGAGATTCTAGATATGATTTTAAGGAAAAAATCATGTCTTACGAAGTATTCATCATTATATTATGGTTCGTTATTTGTTCTAATCTTTTAAATATGTCTACTAACTGGTAATTTTCAAGCATAAAATAATATATATATGGATGTAGAACGATTTGATGCTTGGAAAATTCTTGAAGACATATCATGTCGAAAATTTAACCTAGAACTTCCCGATGTCCGCATTAAAGTTGAATTGTTAAAAAAGCAATCTTCTCTTCGGAATCGGAGTTACAGGTCCCTAAAGAAAAAGTTCAATGGGTAATAAAGGAAATTTCAATTAATGTGAAAGAAATACGGACAAAACTATCTGAAAATACTATGAAACATGTTGTAATTGGTCCCGAGGTGAGCATTTAAAAGAAATGTGTTTCAAATGTTGCAATATTTTAAATTATTTTTGTAACCCATATAATATTATTAAAAGTATCTTCCTAAAAATATTTTTGCGAGTTTTTTTTATTTCTTTGTTGTTTCCTTTTTAATTTTTAACTAATATGTTTTTTCTCAGAAAAAATATTTGTAGAAATGAAGGACTAGAAAATGGGTGGCATACGTCCCCAACACCTAATATCGTAACAACATTTCGCCTTCCTAAAAAAAGATTAGTGGACTTTCGGAGTATGAAAAAAGCACTGATTAAATGTTTTGTGTTGAATATTGTCCATGTGTTAATATGAAAATATGGTGCAAGCACTGTAATATTTGAAATAGGAAAAAATTCAAGCTAAAACTGTGACTCAAAGACTGGAAATAGAAATTAAATGTTCTCATAGATAAACATTGTAGTCTATTTGCTTTCGAAGTAAATTAATCTGAACTCCAAAAAAATTAAAGAACATTTTAAAGAGGTTACCTGAGAAAAAAAGTATCGATTCATTTCTGAGATTAACATATCGCACAAAGATGTATCCTGCAAACAGCGACACACATTTAATTTGAAAATTCCTTTTGTTTATATTTTCACTGTCGAAGCACCAATTTTCTTAAATATATTAAATGGAATAGAATAAATCTAGAATTTCAAAAGGTTTGATTACATTTGCCTTATCATACATCAAAAGCGAGGTAAACAATGTAAACCACGTATTGGGCATCTCAAAGCAGTATTGAAAGAAACATAAGAAATATAATTAAAATTTTTCTCTAGAAGATTGAGATATATTTTCAAAACATAAAGACTGACTATATTGCTTATTATATGGTTTAAGAGTTAATTTCCTCTCTCTGGTTGTTGAACACCGTCAAGTTTCAGTACACAAGAACGAATTTATTATGAGAAGCCAAATCGAATTTTTGGCTATGCAAAATATGACATTGCCTTGATTAGTTCGTTGTATCAGTATTACACTAGATTTTGTGAAAAATCTTCTGTTATAATAAGTCTTAAGTCGAGTTGTCCTAACATTTGAAATTTCATTACAAACAAAAAGCTGATGCCATGCATAAAAATTATAACATTTCCACTCATAGTTATAAATTTATTGGATTTCTTAAATTTTGGATGGATAAAAATGGATTTATTTAAAATTGCATTTCTCGATGCATCTGCAAATCCTGATGGAATATCATTGGTAATATGTATTGAGGAACTGAATATATTTAATACGCATTTAACACAATTTTAGTGTTAAATTTACATCTTTTTCAGATATTCACAAAATCATTCTATTTAAGTTCGGATACTAAGAATTGCCTACAAATGGATATATGATCAGATGTCCTTGAAATTACTAGATTTTCAAACATTTTTCTTTTTTGAAATAAAATCATAAATTCTCCTTGAGGTTGTACAAAAAACTATTTCATCGAAATTTCATCAGAATCGGAAAAAATAACAAGGATCCATCATAAATCTGTTTAGAAGCCCTCGTTTGTGGATTTAACTCGATGCAAAATTCCATCAAGGAAAAATGCATTTCTCCATGGAAACATGCGTTTCAAAATCCATTTCCATCGAGACCGGATCGATGGAAATTGAAATCAATATTGATAACAAACAAAACACTCGAAAAAATATGCTACAAAAACCTGCAAAGGATTTAGATTTTTCCGAAGAAAAAGGGAAGAATGTCTTATATCCAACGTCTAACAGACGTCGTCAGAAGTACGACTCGGGCTATTTCGCTTGTAGGAAGCTTACTTAGTTTTGAGTCCTACCAGAAAGAAATGTAAAAGGAAATTCTAAAACAAGATATTATCCTCCAAAAATTGACAGACAGTATACAAGATCTTTTAAATGTTGTTACAATTTTGAAATCGTGATGAAAGAGAAATATGGATATTATATAATGTCATCAAAAAGTTAGAAAAAAAGAGGTGATATGCCCCAAAGGGAAAACGTCCTATCCGTCAAATATAAATTTTTTGGTGTTAATATTTAACTTCAAATTTCATCAAGAGTTTCCTAATTCCAAACGTTGTCTATTACTTCAAAACAAGACATTTTGCTTCTTCATATAAAAAATAAATCAAGGTTTTTTTTACAACGTAAATTATACCTATAACATTTCGGTATTACAATTCGTTTAGTCAGGCTATTCATTTAGTAAAATCATATGCAGTTGTGACGGCACTATTATTTTGTTATCACAAATATGAGATTTTTTTCTATTGATTATTGGTTGTTAACTTATAAGACACAAAGTCTTTTACAGAACATATATCATTAGAGTCAGGAATACAAAAAATTGCTGCAATGTAGTTTATATTAAAAAGGAAGAATTCATTTAAAACAGCGTAATAGTAGCGGTTTGTTTTGGAAGTCTATGATAATGACAATAAAGTCAATAATAATTTATTATAATAAAGAATTGTCTTCTGTGTAAAACCAACTGTAATAGCTCTGATTATTTTGGGACAAAGTCAAAGGACGGAGTGCAAATTGCTTTCTTGTTTCAAGAGTTCTGGTTTTTAGTTTGTTTTTCTTAAATCGATGTTAATTTGTAATAAACTACAATGAAAGCGTGTCTTTCAAAATTTCAATAATTGAAGCAAAAGCATTTTGTTCCTCCTTGATACTACCATTTAATGAAGAGAGGCTCTGTCGATGATTTCTTCTCAAATGACAAAGTCATTATAGAGTATTACTGGTTCCTCTCTGAGACCTACATCAACAAGTAGCACTAAAATTTCAATGCAAACTATCAACATCGAAAATTCGTTTCAGCATATTTAGCAATAGGTGAAAAGGTTCTTACATTTACTAAATTAAAATGCAAATTCGGTAATTCATTAATTCAATCCATTTAAAATGACGCTTGTTTCTAAGGTAGAAAAAGTAAAACAATTTGCACTACTCTTGGTTCTGTTTATATTTAACATTTTTGAAAACTGTGATTTATGTGGCAAAACCTTAGCAAGAGAAGGATCTGGGCTGGTACTTGAGTACGTTAGAACAACTACACTGGTATACGACGTGAAAACTTAAATTGATGAAGTTCTGGTAGCAGTGAAGAAAAACATCCGACCTGCTTGGGAATCCGGAATATCCTGAATGATTGGTCCGCCTCAGGTAATAATACAGGAAGTGTCATCTGGCAAAAAGAACCCCCATTAAAAACAGCCCAAACATAAACCCCTCCCTTAAGAGACACGTATATAGAACAGCTAGCCAGCCTCAACACCATTATGTACCTCCATGAGAAGCAAGAACCTGTATACTGAGTCGGGTATCTTCACATCTGCGAGCTCAGACTGCCCCCTGGAGGAAGTTTTAGTAAAGAAATTGTAAGGGCTAAGATATAGTATTAGGCTACCATCACCAAAACATTCACCGAATCCCATAACGAATGTTTCATTTTTGTGCCAATATATGGAACATAATGTTTATAGCTCTAGCTCAGCTGCAATCACCCAGTATAGAGCAGATTTTGAGTGATTTGCACGATTTGCAATTATATTGGTCATCTTTGTCGGTAGCGCTTAGAGATTAATGTTGTCAACAAATCCAAAATTTTCAAAAAGCTGACAAATTTTTATATTTGTATGAATCTATTTAAGTTCTGAAATTTTGATCTGTGTTAAGAAATGTTTTTGTATTATTATTTACGTTGTGTGTACATAAATAGGGGACGCACTCTATTTTTAAATACAATTAAATTAACTGGATTTTATATGTTCCAAAGAATTATTTTCGATAAAATAACATCAGTATTTTATGAAATAATTCTGTTTTTGAATTATGAACACATATCATTATCTTCTCAAGTAATTTAAGATCGACGAGAAATGCCGAAAGAGAAGTAATGATCATTTTTCTTATGCCTGCACTTCTTTTTCTTAAAATCAAATAGTGTATTCATATACTAAATTTATCAGAAAATGGACAATACATTTTTTTAAAGAAAGTGCACAATATCTAATATTTTTAAACAAAAAAATAAGCTTTGAAAACTGTATTCCATTAGCGTGAAAGAATTCGGCATCGATTTCTATATTAGTGCAGAATAAACATAGAAATTTCTATATTGATGAAAATATATACAATTTCCACACCACCTGGCAGATACTATTATTTCGTTTAAGATGGATAATGTCATACCTGCATATCGCATCAACTTACAAAACGTCTTTGTCATATATTTTAGTACTCACAATTTCGATTCGAGGAATAGAATAAAACCCAAGAACAGAAACGCAAAAGAACATGAATCGCATAAAGAGAAGAAACCTCAATTCCCGATGCATTTGATAACCATTTCATATAACAAAAAATCGCATTAGTGAAAACTCTCAATACTCCCCACGATACCCCGGGCTCTACCCATCATTAATTCCACTCCTCTACGATAAGATTCGCCATCTATCGTCAGAAAAATCAATTAAATTACACACCACGGCTGAAATAAATTCGGAAAAAGAACACACTGAAGGGATCAAACAGATGGTTTATTTCGGTTGTTTTACGACAGAGACCACGTTGTCACCCTTCCATTAGAGTAACAAATTTAAGACGAGAGCTTCTGCATTTTCCTCTTGGAATTCCAAAGGCAAGGAGTTTTCTGATATTCGTCCTCTTCTGTCTCCTTTTCTGTATCTCCCCTTCTTCTTGTTTCCTGCTCCTCCCTTTTTGCAGGTAGAGAGTTCTTTTGCTTATAACCACTCTCCAAAAATCAACACATTGATGGAGAGCGGTGTAGATAAAAGGCCAAAGAGACAGGAGATGCAGGTAAATTTCCAGTTGTCTGCCTCTTTATCTTTTTAGTGCATAGTTATTTTTTCTAACTTTTTTTCTTAGAAGACTGGAGGAGGAGGAGGGAAGATGCTAGAGGAATCCAAAGAGGACTTCTAAATCTACTTCATCTTATCAGAAAATTGGAGACGAAATAGGCAAACAAATTTCGTCTGGAGAATTCTACTCCCCCACTGAAATAAATCAAATTGTGAAATTGGGTTTTATCTCTCTTCTTCTGAGGCCATTGTCTTGTAAACACCCTCTCGCGATACTTGCGTGATTACAACCAACACTAAGTAGCTTCAATCATTTGTAACAAATGCTTACCCTCGATGAATACTTGTTAGATATAAAGAAAAATTGTACATGTTCATAAAGTCCTTTTTATTGTAACCTTTAGCTAATAGAAACACAATTTTCCTTATACTGATCATTCTCAGACAGGGAAACCCTTCTTGCTTTAGCGCATGCTCCAGGCGGAGTTGATTTCACCAAAATAAGGTGAAGTTAAAAATACAAGGGAAGATGTTTATATTTTACTTTGCAGTGCATAGACACATTTTAAATTCATTTATATATTTGCTGTTATGACTATAAATAATTAATGAAAAAGTACGCCTAATCTGGCGAAAGTCGTGATCTAACACAGACCTCCGGAAAAGCGCTCATCTTAATCATTGCCTGTCATTCTTTCCATGATAAAATCGTCCCAAAGTGCTATTCGCTGGTTTTTGAAATCAACAATAATTGCTGTAATTATTACGAAAATGCATCATTTTGTTGTTCTGTATAGCTTACATTTAACACGGTAGAAATAAAATATTTTGTCATAAAGCGAATATGAGGTCAAAACATTAGTTTTTTAAACTAGTAAAGAGATTTTCAACAAATGGACAATAACACTTCATTAATTTTAACTTGTTTTACAGTGAATTTTTCAAGTAAAAAATGTTAAATGGATTTGTGTAGATTGGAGATGTAATAAAAATTTAATCCTAATTTGATTTTTTTTGTTGTGTTTTGATACAAAACGACGGCTGTACTTGGTTCTTTTTTCGATAGGTGTTATGCACTGACTAATAGAAATTTGCAATATTATTTTTAATAAAAATTTCCTTTAAGGAGGAAATCAAAATTTACTCATAAGTAGGAAACACAATGTTCGCTCTAAAATTAACTATTTTTTAAATACTCAGCAATTCATTCCAATGAAATCACAATATTATTTTCTTTTAGAAAGAAATATGCATGCTAACAAACCTTTGGATGTACATGACATATTTTTGAAGGTTTTTTCAACAACAACAAATAAATAAAACAAAATTATTCTTGTTGTTGGTACAGAAAAAGTGGCTACTTTTACGCGACAGAAAAAAAACATGGATCATTCAAAACTATTTCGTGACGGCTTTACTGACTCAATCTTTGGACATAATTCTATACAGAATTAAATAAAATAATGCGTTTGTCTATCGAAACATGCATTTAAAAATTCATATCTGTCGAGAACAGATCGAAAGATATTGAAATAAATGTTGTATGTAAACAAAACGTCCGAAAAAGTATCTCACTAAATCCCGCTAAGGATTCAGGTTTTGATGGAAATTCTGAAAACATGTTATATCTGACTTGTTTCGAATGTCGCCGGCTATGTTATTCTGGCTTTCTCGAATATAGAAAGCTTGAATAGATAGAATACTATCACAAGAAAATGAGAAACGAGATTCTGTGATCTAGTTTGAAATATTATCCTTGAAAAAGTGTCTGAGACTCTGCGAAATGTTAAATTTTTTAAAAAATATTTTAAAATCATGATGAAAGATAAAGATGAATATAATACAATGCTTGGGAATAGTTAGAAAAATATGTGTGCTTTCTTAAAGCAAGAAAGTATTTTCAGTGACAGACATCAAAACAAGTTTTTCTTCTGGAAGTGTATTGAATTTCATTCATTTATAAAGCATAGCAATGAGTCGTATAATCTTATTATTCCTCTTATATGATTATTCATTCACTTAATCTGAAAGATATTGATTTCAAATATGAAATATTATATTCATTTTTGACGATACAACGCCTTTGGAATATGTGGAGGGATTTTATTGATCTTTCTTTGTACAGAAAGGAAGATACAAATATACCTCGATACCACAGTATGGATTCTGTTGACGATTTTTCTAAGGAAGTGGATGGACCTTAGGCGGGACTTACAGTAACAGATAACTATAAATTTTGAATAGGAAATTATTTCTTTCCATTTTGCTCCGTTACAGGAGGTTATTGATTTCATTCAGTTAAATTACTGATGATGCAGACCAGAGCTTTCATTAACATGATGAATATTTCTTATGTCACAGGTCTAGAGATTTTTTTTACGGTTGTCGGTTGTATTCAAAATAAATGTTTCGAAATTCTCGCATTCCTTGGCAAGAATCAGGTCTTTTCTCGTACATCCAGCAGAATGGAGCATGCTCGCATTGCTATCGCTTAGTGATGGTCTTCTTCAGGGAATTTTGCTGCGCAAATATTTAGGAAAAAGCAGTAACATCGTACTAAACCCTCCACCCCCTCTCCAACACATTTACTAGATTTAACTCTATAGAATTTATTTTTGATGCAACTCATGAAATATAATGTTTATCCGCTTGAGTAGCTGCAAGTTACGAGTTGAAGTCATTGGTTGGTTGTGTCTGGTTTTATACCACAAATGCCAGACTTGGCCACACTGCGCCAACGAGTTGAAGTATTTAATTCGAAGGAAATTCACTCAGTAGCCAACAGACACGATTAGTAGAGTTTGCAGTTTAATTGATAGGCTCTATCATTACTGTGATGTCTCCTCTTTCCCACGACGGGCCGTCCAGGCCGCACAAGCCAACAAGTCGAAGGATGAAAGGAGCCCCCGAGGGAACGACAAAAGATGAGCGTAAGTGGGTCATAAATCTGCCAACCTTACTTAAGCCTACAAGGGCCCAGTCGAAAGCGGTTTCTTTTAGCTTTCAGTGGCAAGACCACTCGCGTTTAAGCCGACAAATACCTCCATTTAAGATTGACCACAACCAATCAACACCATGCAGGAAAGCACAAGACTGCGGTTGGGTGATTTGTCGAGCTTGAGGACGAATCACCAGGAGGCAAGACAACAACCACTCCCCTGTCTTTTGAAGGTAAGATGTTAAAAAGAGAGGAAAAGGAAAGAGAAAAGATACTGAAAAGGTGAAAGAGTTGATTGCTACCTCCGTCATGTATGTTTTGGCATCCGAGCACCGGAAATCGGAAGTCAGAACAGAGGGTTTTTGACTCCGTGTGTAGCCGAAAGCATCTCGGCTGGAAAGTGTCCCTTTTTTGGACCGTTTGCATTTTATCTAGCGTTTGTTTAGCCTCTATATTTTTGTTTAAGCTCGATATTTTTTACCGACCCTCGGTATTTCTCATAACTCGCCCTGAGTTATTTGTAGACTGCTGAACTCTCATAGTTCAACAATCTCTAACGCTAGCACTGCAATTTCAGATTATTCTCACCGTTTGTAACTTCGACGTAGCCAAGTAATGCATTGTGTGCCTAACAGTGATTTTAGATTGTATCTCATTGACTCTCGCGATTGATATCCGGGATTTGATTTATATTTGACCATTAATATGTATTTAACAATATGTACATATACTGTAATCTGGTAAACTACTCAAGAAATTTAATTAAAATTATGATGCTGAAGATTTGTGGCTTCTTTAAGTCTGCTGATCCTTGATCAAACCTCGGTCAAACTAGGCTACGACACTACAGTGAATGAAGTGGCTCAATTCAAAAATTAATAAAAAAAACTAAAACTTTTGGAACTACGGTTTTTTTTCCAAATAAAAGCGCTTCCCTAAAAAGTTTTTTTGAGATAGGTAACGCGGCATTACGCCTTTATTAATTTGTTACAGTGAGAAAATTCCGTGCGCAATGGCTACCAATCAGCAGAAGCCGATGCGTGCTTTCTGGTTTCTTTTTTATAGTTTTTCTTGGATATCACAAAAACACTTCAGTTTAAACACTTCATGTGATTTAACAATTTAAAGAGAGTACAATTCCCTACAAATACATGCTTTATTATTTTTTTCCAAGATTAAATATTTTCGTAGATAATGGCTCTAAACAAATTTTTGATTTTCGGTAATTTATGACCCCATGTCCACCGAAATAGCATGTTACCTGTCTGAAAAAAACTTTTTATGATGCGCTCTCATTTTTAAAAAATCGTAGGTCCAACATTTATATTTTTTTATTATTAATTTTTTAAATGAGTCACTTCATTTGTGTACCCTCTGTATTATTATACTAGACCCATTTCTACTCCACTTTAACCCTCTGAGCGCCGCAAACGGTTTTCTACGTAAAGCAAATCTACTCCGACATCCGCAAAATCGTGTTATTTCTTCTATTTCGGTCGCCTTGAAGATGGGAACAACCGGCTTTTTCCTGGTTTGAATTTTGCAGTCCTTAGCGGCAAATTCGTGTTTTCTCGCCTGTGTTTTCCCCTCCATTGATGACTTGGTTGACAATGACAGATTCGTGGTGATAAGCTTTACTATAGACTGACTTGCAGGTGGTAGGAAGGAACCTTTTCGGCAACAATTGAATTCCTTATCGTTAAAACGAATAGCAACGTAGGGAAGATTCAATGCAGCTTTTCGGAAGCTTGTGGAAGAAAATCTTTCTCAGATTCTTATTATGGCGTAGAAATGCTTATAAGCTTTTCTTTTTATAAACAAGAAAAATGCTGGTGAAGAGATGCCCCTGATCGGTTTTTAGTCCTATTCTTTTAGAAATAGGACTAGAAACCCAGATATAATTTCTTACCCAGAATAAATAATTTATTGCATTTTGTTATTTATTACCTTGCAGAAATTGGTATATTAAGGAATACATGAAAATAATACATAACTAAAATAATTTTAACAGTTGACGTTTCAATCACATTTAGAACTGTTCACAATTCAAATAATAAAAATAATTGCTTCATGAACTTATAAAATACAATCTGGACTGCGACTTGCTAGAATAAGGTAACAAAGAATATGTTATTTTTCTTTCATTTTATTACATTCATTATAGCAAATTCGTTGATAATATAATCGCAATTTAATTTTATAGCTCATTCGGATTTGACAGGTATCATGGCTAAGAAATTGAATCGCTCTTAACAAATTCTAGAACTCGAGTAATTTTTTAAAAATTATTTTCAATCATGAGAAAGATATTTCTGCAGAAACATTTCTAATTGGTATAGTTAATGTATTTTTCGGAGCAGTCACAAAATTTAAATATAATTTAAATAAATTATTTTTAGATAAATATTGTATTACAGAGTCCCTGAATGACTCAACTCGATGACAAATTTCGACTTCATTCAATAAATCAATATCGCATTACAAAGTTGCATTTAAATCTTTGCAACATTTAAGAAGATCGTCTTCAGACAGTTTGTGAATATTATCCAAATTAGATAAAAATCCATATGACACTTTTGGCTCATGATAAATTTCGATCTTTCCGGAAAAGAAAAAATGCACTACTCATTATGACCAGAAAGTAGATAATTGACAGGTGAAATAGACTGATCGGTTGCTTCAAAGAAAAATTGCTTTTTTCTTTCCATCCAATTGTTTAATTCTTAAATTCAGGTGTTGCCTTCAACTAACTACTCAACTATTTTCTTTGCAGTTGTTAAAAGTAGATAGTATGAATTCCGATTCACGAAATTTTTCATAATGATATTTCACGATATTTTTAGTCAACAACATTTTCCTGTCAAGTCTTTTGCCGTTTCAACACAAATCGTTTTTGCAAACAGGCCAGGATTATCAAATAGGTTAAGTAGGTAGCTGCCTAGGGACCCAATATCTTTGGAGACTTCCAATGCCTTATGATATTTTTACGCATTATTTTCAAGGCAATTTAATTTAGTGTTTACATTTAATTTACAAGAGCCGTATACTGGAACTTATTTAAATTGAAATCAAGTATTGTTTAAATTTCAGAACATTATTCATAGGGGTTTTTCTCGTGTTTTTAATTTAGCGAGAAGATCAATGTGATCCAGTTTGCTTTACCGTTTTTCTGGCTCCTAAAGATCCCTAGAAATTTTATATTAGGTTATTAAGACTTTGTTAAAAAGTTTTGCAGTTTTTTCACCACTCATTTTAAAAAAATTACTTTAAATTTTAGTTTTTTTTTTTATTTCTGAGATATTGAAACCACTCTCCTGAAGGTGATCGGCAAATTAAGTATACTTCTTTTTAATTTCAATCAGTCTTAATATTTGCTTGTATGAAAAACAATGAAAAATATTTAGTTTTCAAACTGAGTAGGAAAAAAGTGAAACTTGTATTGCCTATAGGCCCGTTTAGGACTTAAACCGGCCCTGCTTGTGTATGTGCATTCAGAGTCATCAACATCTTAAACTAACAAACAATAGTTCTTGATGGCTCAAGCCTGGAGTGCAATCTGACAAATTAGTGAAATGCTTAGGTTTCTTAACAAAATTTATTTTTTTCTTTTTAACTTAATATAAAAAATAGCCACTTTATAAAATTATAGCCACTATTCATACACAAACACATGTTAAACTTTGTGCTTCGTTTTCAGTTATTTTTTCATATTCTCTGCCACTAATGTTTCTCAGTTTGTAACAGTTTATGTGCAGCTTGCAAGATATTCTAATATTTCGTGACTTTAAAGAACCCAACCTTACCTTAGATTGGTAGATATAAAATGTGCACAAATTGTATAAGTATATTCAAATGTATTTACACTTGGATTAAAAAAAACAGAAATCATTTTCATTTTACAAAATCAGTCAGCGGTGCAGGGCCTTGTCTGGTCGCACCTTTCACACTCCCCACCGGTCGGCTCTGGAAAGGGGGATCCGTTAGTGGTAAGGAACTAGGGAAGACTCTCCCCGCTGGGATAATTAGTCCTCCCACAGATAGCAATGAGAGGGGGGGGGAATTCAGGCGTTTCTTTTTCAAACACCTCTTGTGTGACGGGATATATTTCTCCCATTGCCAAGCAGAGATATATTTTTGAGACGGTTTGCTGTCACCTATTAGTCGCTCAGAGGGTTAAAATTCACAAAATTAGCTTTTCATTTACGTAAATTTTTTTCCGTGTAAATTTTTGTTTAATTTTGATAATTTGTTTTTAAAAATATTTTGAGTACAACAATATTTATTAAGTATTTTAAATACTTCAATATTTTATAAGTATTTTCATACAACAATACTGCTCATTGTTTTAGTTAATGTATTTAAAGAAATACTGGATGCAGCGATATTAAATTCATTCTTTGTGTGCTATCGTTTCTATATAATTAAGTGTACATTTTCGAAAATAAGACAGACGCTTATCAAGCCTAAAACATTATCATTCTAGGACTGAAGGTTCGGATCTGATTTAAATCTTTTATTAATGTGACATATTCTAGTTATTGGTGTTATTCATAAGGTGTTTCAATAAATCGATTAAAATATCTTCTTTTAATATCTTGAAAAAATAGACATATTTAACCATAGGAAATGAAAATCTAGATAATTTAGATTGAATGAAAATAATTGAGGAAATCTAGGAATATAAAATCAAATTCATGTCTTGTTGTTTTCGTAATTAGATCTATTTTGATAGTTATCATGGCAGATGAAATATCACCTCAGAAAAATAAAAGCAAACTGAAGTAGAGTCAACGCAAAAATTCACCGATCAAATTTCTTTTGAGAACGTGGCTAATGAATATTCACTTCCTTTTCGGCCATTTTTTTATTGCTTTGCAGTTTGCTGCATTAGCTGTGTGAAAGTGTGTCTTAGAATACACCACCATTTATATTTTCCAAATTATTTAAATACATTTCTATTTTCAATTTCCTCCGATAGAGAGCGAACTATGCTCAAAGAAAGTTGATGGGGTAGAAGTAGTTTGCCTCTGTAACCTCATAGTTTTAATGTTGGTACACAATTTCAATGTTTCCTACAATTGATGTATAACATTTCGAAACATAAGGGAAAATAATCCGACGAAGAAAATATTGTTTAACTTTTAATTACGATTTCATCAATTCTCCGCCGAAACAAGAAATGATTTTCCCTTTTTTGAATTCACATGAAGGTTCATTATTTAAGGTACTTTCTGATCTAACATATGAGCAAAATTAGCTTACGAGGAAAAAATCTCTCATCTACTAACCCACGCAGGAATTTTCACAAGACTTACTTATTTAGGCTTCGCAAATTTAAACACGAAACTACTGTTCCAGCAGCAGAATCTTATACGAATTACTTTCTGAGTTACGAAGCAAAACACGTCCGCAATAATAAAGCAACTGTGTATGGAATTTAATAAAGCAATCGGATTTAAAGAATCTGAAGCGAGAAGTGCCACTAGAAACAAAACATACAATTCCATCTAGAACAAGTGTATTATATTTTTAAATTACACGTTCAGCGCTTTAGTTTCCTTCGAAAGAATACCAATTTGAAAGTGCGACTACTTTCCGTGTTGGAAGCAGATATATTTGATTGAAAACTATAATTGTCTTTTCAGAAATGATATCATGCCTAAAATGAAGAACGACGAAAATAATTCAATTTCGGAAGATGAGAAATTTCATTTCACTTCATTCCGCCCTCCCTCGCACACACGTGCTTCTCTCCCTCCCTTAGAGATGAAGTGTTGCCATATCGGGCAAAATGAATTTTGGAGAGAACGATAAGAAGAAAAAAGGAAGAAAGTAAAAGAATAAAAAAAAAAAAACTCGCCACTATGTAGCACCTGCGACGAAAAGTTATTTAATTTTCATTTCTTTGCTTATCTTTGCTTTGTTTTTCGATGTCTTGGCAGAATAGGATGATTTCATTTTTTTGTTGAGGATTAGAGGTTGCGCATGTGTCAGAATTTGCTGTTCTGTTACGAAGGGAATACAAGAACGTGTGAAATTAAAGTTGCAATTTGTGTTCTTTAACATCGGTAATTGAAAATTCTGTTACTAACTTTGAAATTTCTTATCTTATTTTTCGTAATTGAAAATTCTCTTACTAAGTTTGAAATTTCTTATGTTATTTTTCGTCAAATTTGTTTCTGATCGCAATCCGTCTGGCGCTCTGGGTTTCCTGGTAGTTTAAATTAGATTATTTTTTTATTTTTATATAGAATTCTTGGAAAAATTTCCCAGAAGACTTTCATTCTAAATCTAAATATAATCGATGACATGATGTAAATAAAATGTGATGCTGTATTGTATTATTAAAGACATTGACTTATCATTCTTTTAAACAAATAATTATTTATTATGCGTAACGTTCTTCTGGCAGAATTTTGTTTCAGCCCTACTGGTAGTAGCGTAACAATAGTTATTTCTTAGCACTAAAATACTTTTTTACCACTAAATAAAATGTCAGAGAGTATAGGAAAAAATCATGTATGATTTTACCTATCTTTTGAAATATGAAGTATGCCAATAAAAAATTCAAATCGTACTTTATGTTTCTAAAATTAGTTAACAAACTTTAGTAAATTTAGTTTGGTGTATTTAAATGTTAACAGAGCAAGTTTTGTATACGCTGATGCAAAATTGTGGGGTAAAAGACAATTGGATATTAAAGTTATAACTCCAAATAAATAAAGAAAATAAATCCTTGTGAAAAACTGATATTTGATTATCCAGAATAGATAGATAACTGATCGACTGAAACGATTTTTGAAAATAGATCTTTATTTTCAAAAGCCATGTTTCGAAACAGGAAGTGCTGGAAACCTTAGTGACGTAGAGTTAAATTTGGTTCGATAGGGTTTACAAAACTTTAGAACGTTTCATTTTTGTTCAAGTATAGAATCGAAGGGTAATTTTTATTGCGTTTGAAGAACTAATAAATGTTTTGAGTTCTATTTTAGTTACTCATGCATAACTAGTAAAGGTGTTGATGTCTAGCAATACGTACATGTGTTAACAATATGTCTGGCTTTAGCATAAGGGATTTTATCTTAATTTTGACTGCCACAATTTTTATGTCAAGCCACAGCGTGGAAGACAGCGTAGACAAAGAGTTATCACCTCTACCGTTCAAGAATTTTCCTTGTGTGAATTACTGAAACATATCATGGCTTGCTTTAATACAAAATATGCAAATAGCATTCCAGATGCAGATAATTTAAAAGTGGCCAAATCGTTGACAATTGAAACAGAAAATGGGGTAAGAGACATAAAACATTATGGAATCCTTTTGCATGCACTGAGACAGGTGTCCTCCATTAGTTTTCAAAACGCTACACTTTAAATTCCGTTTTTTAATTAGAGGTCAAACATTCATTACTTGTTCTTGAAATATTCAGAAGCAATATCGAACAGCAATTCAAGCTCAAAACGCAAGTGCATATGAAATAAGATAATACAAAAGGTACATGGTGGACAGGGGTCTCCTCGCGCTTATTTAGGTATCCGGAATTGGCAGTTGGGCATTCTTTTTGTTTCGCTGCTTCAGCAATAATGCTTACTATTTTAAGGACATATTACGCTCCCTATAATAAATTCTGACACATCGTTAATTTATAGTTTGGTTATTAATTTATAAAATGTTTCAAATAATTTCATAGAATCTTAGACGTAAAACTAGTAGACATGTAGCAGCGGATAGCTGGTTTTCTAGCTTCAAAAAATCGCTTAAATAGATAAGAATCACTCGAATCATTTTTACAAAATAAGAAGCTAGAAATAAATTCTTCTATATTTGGCTTCCAATCTGAACCTCATTTGCGTCATATCCTTTTAAAAAGGGCACACTTAGTATCTACGATGAAGTTTTCAGCTTCTATTAACGAAGAGTCAAATGACGATAAAAATAAACCCTGATATTTTTACATTTTCTGTTATGGAAAAAGGAGGAAATTTTTGTTAATATTTTCACTTTCGAAACATCAATTTCCTTAAATATATTAAATGGAATAGAAAAATTCTAGAATTTCAAGAAATTTTTTATAACATTTGCTTTATCATACACCAAAATCGAGGTAAACATGCAAACCACGTATTGGCCATCTCAAAGAAGTATTGAAAGAAAATTAAGAAATATATTTAAAATTTTTCTCCTGAACATTGTGATATAATTTCAAAACATAAAGACTGATTATAATGCTTATTATATGGCTTTAGAGTTGATTTTCTTTCTCTGATTGTTGAAAACCGTCAAGTTTCAGTGCACAAGAATTAATTTATTAAGAGAAGCCAAATTGAATTTTTGGCTATGCAATTATGCTATTGCCATGATTAGTTAGTTGTATCAATATTACACTAAATTTTGTGAAAAGACTTTGCTTATAATAAATATTCGAGTACTCCTAACACTTAAAATTTCCTTTAAAATAAAATCTGATGCCCTGCATAAAAATTATAATGTTTCCACTCATAGCTATAAATTTTAATTAATTACTTAGTAAATCGATTTATTTAAAATTGTATTTATTTATGCATCTGCAAATCCTGATGGAATATCATTGGTAATACGTATTGAGGAACTGAATATATTTAACTCGCAATTAACACAATTTTAGTGTTAAATTTACATCTTTTTCAGATATTCACAAAATCATTCTATTTAAGTTCGGATACTAAGAATTGCCTACAAATGAATATATAATCAGACGTCCTTCAAATTACTTAGTAGATTTTCAAACATTTTTCCTTATTGAAAAAAAAATCATAATTTCCTCCTTCAGGTTGTACAAAAAACTATTTCATCGAAATTTCATCAGAATTGAAAAAAATAACAAGGATCCATCATAAATCTCTTTTGAAGCCCTCATTTGTGGACTTAACTCAATGCAAAATTCCATCCAGAAAAAATTCATTTCTCCATGGAAACATGCGCTTCAAAATCCATTTCCATCAAGACCAGATCTATGGAAATTGAAATCAATATTGATAACAAACAAAACACTCGAAAAAATATGCTACAGAAACCTGCAAAGGATTTAGATTTTTCCGAAGAAAAAGGGAAGAATGTCTTATATCCGACGTGTAACAGACGTCGTCAGAAGTATGACTCTGGCTGTTTCGCTTGTAGAAAGTTTGACTATTTTAGAGTCGTACCAGAAAGAAATGTAAAAGGAGATTCTAAAAGAAGATATTATCCTCCAAAAAAATTGCCAGACAGTATACAAGATCTTTTAAACGTTGTTACAATTTTTGAAATCGTGATGAAAAATAAATATGGATATTATATAATGCCATCAAAAAGATAGAAAAAAAGAGGTGATATGCCCCAAAGGAAAAAAAGTCCTATCCCTCTAATATAAACATTTTAGTGTTAATATTTAATTTTAAATTTTATAAACAGTTTTCAAATTCCAAACTTTGTCTGATACTTCAAAACAAGACATTTTGCTTCTCCATTTTAAAAATAAATCAAGGTTGTTTTATAGCACAAGTTATGCCTATAACATTGCGGCATTACAATTCGTTTAGTAATGCTATTCATTTATTAAAAGCATATGCAATTGTGACGGAACTATTATTTTATCACAAATATGAGATTTTTTCTATTGATTATTGGTTGTTAACTTATAAGACACAAAGATACACAGATTTCAATATTCAAACAAAATCCTTTTCTTCCTCCTTGATACTTTCATTTAATGAAGAGAGGCTCTGTCGATGATTTCCTTTCAGATGACAAAGATATAAATAAAGATGTAGAGAAGTTATAGAGTATTACTTGTTCCTTTTAGAGACCTACATCAACAAATAGCACTAAAATTTCAATGCAAACTATCAAGAGCGAAAATTTGTTTCCGCATATTTAGCAAGAGGTTGGAAGGTTATTACAACAGCCGACGCTCGTTATAACGACACTCTGCGTCCCACAGCATAAGGTCTTTATAACGAGTGTTTGCTATAGTGGATATAATAAAAAAATGTACACATGCACGCTCAGCAGTTCCGTAAAAATAGGTGATTTTTAAATAGATTCAACTATGTTTTATCATTGGTATAAAAAATAAAATTTTATCAATTAAAATAAATTTCTGAAACAGATTTTTATGTAGAAAATATAGGGTGTTTTATACTTGAAAACATTAATTTTCGAAAGAAAAAAATCAGAAATGGTTGTTTGTGTTTTCTGCATATATGATTTTTGCAAAACATAATTTTCCATTTCAGTTAAATATGATAAATAGTGTTCTGCATTTTCTTGCCTTTCAAAAAAAACATTTTAAAGTCTCAATGGCGCTTGAAACATTTTTTATTCTAATTTCCGCGCTGTGATGAGTGGTAATTAACCCCCACCCCTCCTGAAAAATTTGAACTGTAGCACTGAAGACTCTATATCAACGAAGCTTGACAATACAATAATCAAGGTGATTTACGTTTAGAAACATGTTCTTTTTGGAAAAATACCGGGAAGAGTGTCCTCTGAATTCGGACTTTGTATTGGGATTAGACGACACTGGATTGTCGTTATACCGGAAGTAAAACAACATCGTGCATAGGGAAACACAGATGGGAATTTTATCCTAGGTCGTTATAATGGAATGGTCTTTGTAATGTGTGGTCGTTATAACGAGCGCCGACTGTATTACTGAATTAAAATGCAAATTCAATAATTCATTGATTCAATCCATTTAATATTACGCTTGTTTCTATAGTAGATAAAGTTAAAAAAAATGCGCCACTCTTGGTTCTGTTTAAATTTAACATTTTTGAAAACTGTGATTTATCTGGCAAAACCTTAGCAAGAGAAGGATCTGGGCTGGTACTTGAGTACGTTAGAACAACTACACTGGTATACGATGTGAAAGCTTAACTTGATGAAGTTCTGGTAGCCGTGAAGAGAAACATCCGACCTGCTTGGGAATCCGGAGTGTCCTGAATGATCGGTCAGGTAATAATACAGGAAGTGACATCTGCAAAAAATAACCCCCATTAAGAGCAAACATAAACCCCTCCCTTAAGAGACACGTCTATAGAACAGCTATCCAGCCTCAACACCATTATTGTACCTCTGTGAGAAGCGAGAACCTGCATACTGAGTCGGGCATTTTCACACCAGCGAGCGCAGACTGTCCCCTGGAGTTTTCCCAAATGACAAATCTCTGTCTTGGATCCCATAACGCTATTGGCCATAGGCACAACGTAATGCTTTTGGTCCTGGCTGCTTGGGTGTTTGCTCGAGGTCAGTCGGCACCGCGTTTCAAACAAATCCCCTCCGGATGATGTAATCAGGAAAGGGTTTTAACGACGTCGGCTTCCTTTCCTCCTGCCGTTTTCAGCTAGCTATCTGGGTGGTCAAGTCAACGTTCTCGTGAGAAATTGGGGGTTTCTTTTCAAGACCTCACATGCCATCTGCCAAAAATAACCCCCATTAGTAGCAGCCCATACACAAGCCATTCCCTAAAGATACACGTGTATGGAACCTCTACCCAGCCTCAACACCATTATTGTACCTCCATGAGAAGCGAGAACCTGCATACTGAGTCGGGCATCTTCACATCTGTGAGCTCAGACTGCCCCTTGGAGGAAATTTTGGTAAAGAAAATGTAAGGGCTAAGATATAATATTAGGCTACCATCACCATAACATTCACCGAATACCATGCCGAATGTTTTATTTTTGTACCAAAACATGGAAAATAATGTTTATAGCTCTAGCTCAGCTGCAATCACACAGTATAGAGCAGGTTTGAGAGATTAGCGCGATTTGCAATTTTATCGGACATCTTTATCGGTAGCGCTTAGAGAATAATGTTGTCAACAAATCCAAAATATTCAAAAAGCTGACAAATTTTTATATTTGTATGAATTTATTTAAGTTCTGAAATTTTGATCTGTGTTAAGAAATGTTTTTGTAATATTATTTACGTTGTGTGTACATAAATCGGGGACGCACTCTACTTTTAAATACAATTAAATTAACTGGATTTTATATGTTCCAAAGAATTATTTTCGATAAAATAACATCAGTATTTAATGAAATAATTCTGTTTTTGAATTATGAACAAATATCATTATCTTCTCAAGTAATTTAAGATCGACGAGAAATGCCGAAAGAGAAGTAATGATAATTTTTCTTATGCGTGCACTTCTTTTTCTTAAAATCAAATAGTGTATTCATATACTAAATTTATCAGAAAATGGACAATACATTTTTTTAAAGAAAGTGCACAATATCTAATATTTTTAAACAAAAAAATAAGCTTTGAAAACTGTATTCCATTAGCGTGAAAGAATTCGGCATCAATTTCTATATTAGTGCAGAATAAACATAGAAATTTCTATATTGATGAAAATATACACAATTTCCACACCACCTGGCAAATACTATTATTTCGTTTAAGATGGATAATGTCATACCTGCATATCGCATCAACTTACAAAACGTCTTTGTCATATATTTTAGTACTCAAAATTTCGATTCGAGGAATAGAATAAAACCCAAGAACAGAAAAACAAAAGAACATGAATCGCATAAAGAGAAGAAACCTCAATTCCCGATGCATTTGATAACGATTTCATATAAATAAAAATCGCATTAGTGAAAACTCTCACTACTCCCCACGACACCCCGGGCTCTTCCCATCATTAATTCCAATCCTCTACGATAAGATTCACCATCTATCATCAGAAAAAATCAATTAAATTACACACCAAGGCTGAAATAAATTCGGAAAAGGAACACACTGAAGGGATCAAACAGATGGTTTATTTCGGTTGTTTTACGACAGAGACCACGTTGTCACCCTTCCATTACAGTAACAAATTTAAGACGAGATCTTCTGCATTTTCCTCTTGGAATTCCAAAGGCAAGGAGTTTTCTGATATTTGTCCTCTTCTGTCTCCTTTTCTGTATCTCTCCTTCTTCTTGTTTCCTGCTCCTCCCTTTTTGCAGGTAGAGAGTTTTTTTGCTTTTAACCACTCTCCAAGAATCAACACATTGATGGAGAGCGGTGTAGATAAAAAGCCAAAGAGACAGGACATGCAGGTAAATTTCCAGTTGCCTGCCTCTTTATCTTTTTAGTGCATAGTTATTTTTCTAACTTTTTTCTTAGAAGACTGGAGGAGGAGGAGGGAAGATGCTAGAGGAATCCAAAGAGGACTTCTAACTCTACTTTATCTTATCAGAAAATTGGAGGCGAAAAAGGCAAACAAATTACGTCTGGAGAATACTACTCCCCCACTGAAATAAATCAAATTGGGAAATTGGGTTTTATCTCTCTTCTTCTGAGGTCATTGTCTTGTAAACACCCTCTCGAGATGTTTGCGTGATTACAACCAACACTAAGTAGCTTCAATCAATTGTAACGAACGTTTCTACTCGATGAATACTTGTTAGATATGAAGAAAAATTGTGCATGTACATAAAGTCTTGTTTGGTGTAAATTTCAGCTAATAGAAACAAAATTTTCGTTATACTGATTATTCTCAGACAGGGAAACCCTTCTTGCTTGAGCGCATGCTCCAGGCGGAGTTGATTTCACCAAAATAAGGTGAAGTTAAAAATAGAGGAGAAGATGTTTATATTTTACTTTGCAGTTTATAGAAACATTTTATTTTCATTTATAGATTTGCTGCTAAGACTAAATAATTAAAGAAAAAGTACGCCTAGTCGGACGAAGGTGGTGATTTAGCAAAGATCTCCTGAAATCATCATACGCATTGTCTGTCATTCCGTTCCATGGTAAAATAATCCCAAAGTGCTATTCGCTGGTTTTTGATATCAACAATAATTGCTGTAGTTATTGCGAAACTTCATCATTTAGTGGTTCTGGATAGCTTATATTTAGCAAGGTCAAAATCAAATATTTTGTCATAAAGCGAAATATTAGGTCGAAACATTAGTTTATTAAACTACTAAATAAATTTTCAACAAATGGACAATAACAGTTCATTGAATTAAAGTATTTTACAGTGCATTTTTCAAGTAAAATATGTTAAATGGATTTGTGTAGATTTGAGATGTAAGAAAGATTTAATCGTAATTTGAATTTTTTTTGCTTTGTTTTGATGTAAAACGACGGCTTTACTTGGTTCATTTTCCGACAGCTATTATGCACTGACTAATAGAAATTTGCAATATTATTTTTAATAAAATTTTCCTTTAAGGAGGTAAACAAAATTCACTCATAAGTAGGAAACAAGATGTTCGCCCTAAAATTAACTATTTTTTAAATACTCAGCAATTCATTCCAATGAAATCACAATATTATATTTACTTTAGTAAGAAATATGCATGCTGACAAACATTTGGAAGTACATGGCATGTTTTCGAACATTTTTACAACAACTACAAATAATAAAATAACATTATTCTTGTTGTTGTACAGGAAAAGTAGTTACTTTTACGTGACAGGAAAAAAACACGGACCATTCAAATCTATTTCGTGACGGCTTTACTGACTCAATCTTTGGACTTAATTCTATGCAGAATTAAATAAGAGAATGCGTTTGTCTATCGAAAAATGCGTTTAAAAATTCATATCTGTCGAGAACAGATTTTAAGATATTGAAATAAATGTTGTATGTATACAAAACGTCCGAAAAAGTTTCTCACTAAATCCCGCGAAGGATTCAGGTTTTGATGGAAATTCTGAAAACATGTTATATCTGACTTGTTTCGAATGTCGTCGGCAATGTGATTCTGGCTTTCTCGAATATCGAATGCTTCAATAGATAGAATACTATCACAAGAAAATGAGAAACGAGATTATTTGATATAGTTGGAAATATTATCCTTGAAAAATTGCCTGAGACTGCGAAATTTTAAAATTTTTTTGGAATATTTTGAAATCATGATGAAAGAAAAAGATGAATATAATACAATCTTTCGAATAGTTAGAAAAAATATGTGTGTTTTCTTAAAGAAAAAAAAGGAAGAAATCTTTTTCTGTGAAAGACATAAAAACAAGTTTTTTTCTGGAAGTGCATTGAATTTTATTCATTTATAAAGCATAGCAATGAGCTGTATAATCTTCGTTATTCCTATTATATGATTATTCATTCGCTTAATCTGAAAGATATCGATTTCAAGTATTAAATATTACATTCATTTTTAACGGCACAACGGCTTTGGAATATGTGGAGGGATTTTTATTGATCTTTCTTTGTATAGAAAGAAAGATAAAAAATATACCTTGATACTACAGTAACAGGTAACTATAAATTTTGAATAAGAAATTATTTCTTTCCATTTTGCTCCGTTACAGAAGGTTATTTATTTCATTCCATTAAATTACTGATAATACAGACCAGTGCTTTCATTAACATGATGTATCTTTCTTATGTCACAGGTCTAGAAATTATTTTTCACTGTTGTCTGTTGCATTCAAAATAAATATCTCGAAATTCTTGCATTCCTTGGCAAGAATCAGGTATTATCTCGTACATCAAGCAGAATGGAGCATGCTCGCATTGCTACCGCTTAATGATGGTCTTCTTCATGGAATTTGCTGAGGAAAAGTTTAGGAAGAAGCGGTAACATCCTACTAAACCCTCCTCCTCCTCTCCAAAACATTTACTAGATTTCACTCTATAGAATTTATTTTTGATGCAACACACAAAACATAATGTTTATACCTCTAGAGTAGCTACAAGTTACGAGTTGAAGGCATTGGTTGGTTGTGTCTGATTTATACCGCAAACGCCAGACTTGGCCATACTGCGCCAACGAGTTGAAGAATTTAAATCAAAAGAAATTCACTCAATCGCCAACAGATGCGATTAGTAGAGTTTGCAGTTTAAATGATCGGCTCGATCATTAGTGTGATGTCTCCTCTTTCTCACGACGGGCCGTCCAGGCCGCACAAGCCGACAAGTCGAAGGATGAAAGGAGTTCCCGAGGGAACGACAAAAGATGAGCGTAAGTGGGTCATAAATCTGCCATCCTTACGCAAGCATACTAGGGCACAGTCGAGTGCGGTTTCCTTTAGCTTTCAATGGCAAGACCACCCTCGTTTAAGACGACAAAGACCTCCATTTAAGATTGACCACAACCATTCAACACCATGCAGAAAAGCACACGACTGCAATTGGGCGATTTGTCGAGCTTGAGGACGAATCACCAGGAGGCAAGACAACAACCACTCCCCTGTCTTTTGAAGGTAAGATGTTAAAAAGAGAGAAAAAGGAAGGAGAAAAGAGACTGAAAAGGTGAAAGGGTTGAGTGCTACCTCCGTCATGTATGTTTTGGAATCCGATGTCCGGAAATCGGAAGTCAGAACGGGCGTTTTTTGACTCCGTGTGTAGCCGAAAGCATCTCGGCTGGAAAGTGTCCCTATGGTAGACCGTTTGCATTTTATCTAGCGTTTGTTTAGCCTCGATATTTTTGTTTAACCTCGATATTTTATACCGACCCTCGTTATTTCTCATAACTGGCCCTGAGTTATTTGTAGACTGCGGAACTCTCATAGTTCAGCAAACTGTAACGCCAGCTCTGTATTTTCAGATTATTCTCACCGTTTGTAACTTCGACGTAGCCAAGTAACGCATTGTGTGTCTAAGAGTGATTTTAGACTGTATCTCATTGAATCTCGCGATTGATATCCGGGATTGGATTTATCTTTATTTGACCTTTAATATGTATTTATCAATATGTACATATACTGTAATCTGGTAAATTACTCAAGAAATTTAATTAAAATTATGATGCTGAAAATTTGTGGCTTTTTAAAGTCTGCTGATCCTTGATCAAACTTCGGTCAAAATCGGCTACGACATTACAGTGAATGAAGTGACGCAATTCAAAAATTAATTAAAAAAAAGCTAAAAATGTTGGAACTACGGTTTTTTTTTCTAAATAAGAGTGCATCTCAAAAAGTTTTGTTCAAATAGGTAACGCGGCGTTACGCCTTTCTTAATTTGTTACCGTGAGAATGCAATGGCTACCAATGAGCAGATGCTGATGCGTGCTTTCTGTTTTTTTTTTCATAGTTTTTCTTGAATAACACAAAAACTCTTCAGTTTCCACACTTCATGTGATTTAACAAATTAAAGAGCGTAAAAATTCCTACAAACACATGCTTTTATTTTTCTTCCAATTCTAATATTTTCTCAGATAATAGCTCTAAACAAATTTTTGATTTTAAGTAATTTATGACACCTAGTCCACCGAAATGGCATGTTACCAATCTGAAAAAAAAACTTTTTAAGACGCGCTCTCATTTAAAAAAATCGTAGTTCCAACATTTATAGTTTTTTTATTATTAATTTTTTAAATGAGTCACTTCATGTGCGTACCCTCTGTATTATTATGCTAGACCAATTTCTACTCTGCCTTAAAATTCACAAAATTACCTTTTCATTGACATACATTTTATTTCCGTGTAAATATTTGTTTAATATTTATAATTTATTAAAAAAATTTTGTATTTTCATACAGCAATATTGCTCATTGTTTTAGTTAATGTAACACTGGATGCAGCGATATTAAATTCATTTTTTGTGTGCTATCGTTTCTATATAATGAAGTGTACATTTTTGAAAATATTATAAAGACAGACGCTTATCAAGCCTAAAATATTATCATTCTAGGATTAAAGGTTCGGATCTCATTTAAATCTTTTATTATTGTGACACATTGTAGTGATTGATGTTATTCATTAGGTGTTTCAGTAAATCGATTTAAATATCTTCTTTTAATATCTTGAAATAATAGACATATTTAACCATAGGAAATGAATAGGAAATGAAATTTAGATTGAATGAAAATAATTGATGAAATCTGGGAATATAAAATCAAATTCATGTCTTGTTGTTTCAATAATTAGATCTATTTTTATAGATATCATGGCAGATGCCTCAGAAAAATAAAAGCAAACTGAAGTAGAGTCAACGCAAAAATTGACCGATCAAATTTCTTTTGAGAACGTGGCTAATGAATATTCACTTCCTTTTCGGCCATTTTTTATTGCTTTGTAGTTTGTTGCATTAGCTGTGTGACAGTTTGAATCAGCATACACCACCATTTAGAATTTCCAAATTATTTAAATATATTTCTATTTTCAATTCCCTCCGATAGAGGGCGAACTATGCTCAAAGAAAGTTGATGGGGGCGTTAAGCAATAGTAGAAGTAGTTTGCCGCTGTAACATTATAGTTTTAATGTTGGTAATACAATTTCAATGTTTCATTCGTTTTATGTATAAAAATTCGATAACTAAGCGAAAATAATCAGATAAAGAAAATATTACTAAACTTTTAATTACGGATTCATCAATTTGACGATGGAACAAGAAATTATTTTTCCCTTTTTTAATTTCACTTAAAGGTTCTTTTTAAGGTACTTTCTGATCTAACATATGAGCAAATTTAACTTACGAAGAAAAAAATCTCGCATCTACTGATCCATGCAGTAATTTTCACAAGACTTACTTTTTCAGGCTTCGCAAATTTAAACACGAAACTACTGTTCCAGCAGAAGAATCTTACACGAATTACTTTCTGAGTTACGAAGCAAAACACGTCCGCAATAATAAAGCAACTTTGTATGGAATTTAATAAAGCAATCGGATATAAAGAATCTGAAGCGAGAAGTGCCACTAGAAACAAAACATACAGTTCCACCTAGAACAAGTGTATTATATTTTTAAATTACACGTTCATCGCTTTAGTTTCCTTCGAAAGAATACCAATTTGAAAGTGCGACTTTACTTTCCGTGTTGGAAGCAGATATATTTGATTGAAAACTATAATTGTCTTTTCAGAAATGATACCATGCCTAAAATGAAGAACGACGAAAATAATTCAATTTCGGAAGGTGAGAAATTTCATTTCACTTCATTCCGCCCTACCTCGCATACACGTGCTTCTCTCCCGCCCTTAGAGATGAAGTGTTGCCATATCGGGCAAAATGAATTTTGGAGAGAACGATAAGAAGAAAAAAGGAAGAAAGTAAAAGAATAAAAAACCTCGCCACTATGTAGCACCTGCGACGAAAAGTTATTTAATTTTCATTTCTTTGCTTATCTTGCTTTGTTTTTCGATGTCTTGGCAGAATAGGATGATTTCATTTTTTTGTTGAGGATTAGAGGTTGTGCGTGTGTCAGAATTTGCTGTTGTGTTACGAAGGGAAAGAAGAACATGTGAAATTAAAGTTGCAATTTGCGTTCTTTAACATCGGTAATTGAAAATTCTGTTACTGACTTTGAAATTTCTTATCTTATTTTTCGTAATTGAAAATTCTCTTACTAACTTTGAAATTTCTTATGTTATTTTTCGTCAAATTTGTTTCTGATCGCAATCAGTCTGGCGCTCTGGGTTTCCTGGTAGTTTAAATTTCATTATTTTTTTATTTTGATATTGTATTCTTGGAAATTTCCCAGAAGACTTTCATCCTAAATCAAAATATAAAAGATGATATGATGTAAATAAAATGTGATGCAGTATTGCATTATTAAAGACATGGATTTATCATTCTTTTAAACAAATAATTATTTATTATGCGTAACGTTCTTCTGACAGAATTTTATTTCAGCCCTACTGGTTGTAGCGTAACAATACTTATTTCTTAGCACTAAAACACTTTTCTTACAACTAAATAGAATGTGAGAGTGTATAGAAAAAAAATCATGTATGATTTTACCTATCTTATGAAATATGAAGTATGCCAATAAAGAATTCAAATCGTACTTTATGTTTCTAAAATTATGCTTTATTAAGTTTAGTTTGATGTCTTTAAATGTTAACAGAGCAAGATTTGTATATGCTGATGCAAAAATGTGGGGTAAAAGACAATTGCATATTAAAGTTCTAACTACAAATAAATAAAGAAAATAAATCCTTGTGAAAAACTGATATTTGATTATCCAGAATAGATAGATAACAGATCGACTGAACCGATTTTTGAAAATAGATCTTTATTTTCAAAAGCCATGTTTCGAAACAGGAAGTGCTGGAAACCTTAGTGACGTAGAGTTAAATTTGGTTCGATAGGGTTTACAAAACTTTAGAACAATGTTTCGTTTTTGATCAAGTATAGAATCGAAGGGTAATTTTTATCGCGTTTGTAGAAATAATAAATGTTTTGAGTGCTATTTTAGTTATTCATGCATAACTAGTAAAGGTGTTGATGTCTGGCAATGCGTCATGTGTTAACAATATGTCTGGCTTCAGCATATGGGATTTTATCGTTATTTTGACTGCCGCAGATTTTATGTCAAGCTGCAGCGTGGGAGAAACCGTAGACAAAGTTTTATCACCTCTACCATTCACGAAGTCTCCCTGTGTGACTTACTGAAACCTATCATAACCTGCTTTAACACAAAATATGCAAATAGCATTCTAGATGCTGATAACTTAACAGTGGCCAAATCGTCAACAATTGAAACATAACACGGGACAAGGGACATAAAACATTACGGAATCATTTTGCATGCAATGGTGTCCCCATTAGTTTTCAAAACGCTGCCCTTTAAATTCCTTTTTTTTAATTTGAGGTCAAACATTCATTACATGTTCTTAAACATTCAGAAGCAATATCGAACAGCAATTCAAACTCAAAACGTAAGTGCACATGTGATAAGATAATACAAAAAGTACATGGTGGGCAGGTATCTCCGCGCGCTTCTTTAGGTAACCGGAATTGGCAGTTGGGCTTTCTTTTTTTTTTTTTTTTTTTTTTTTGTTTCTTTGCTTCTGCAATAATGCTTGCTTTTTTAAAGGCATATTACGCTCCCTATAATAAATTCTGGCACTTCGTTAATTTTTAGTTTGGTCTTTAATTTATAAAATGTTTCATATAATTTCATAGAATTTTAAACTTAAAAACTAGTAGACATGTAGCAGAGGATAGATGGTTTTCTAGCTTCAAAAATTCGCTTAAATAGATAATAATTACTCGAATTATTTTTACAAAATAAGAAGCTAGAAATAAATTCTTCGATATTTGTCTTCCAATCTGAACCTCGTTTGTGGCATATTCTATTAAAAAATAGAAGTGAACACATAGTATCTACAATGAGAACGCGTTCTTGCTGCCGCGGACGAGGTTGTGATTTTTATAGCTCTTCAATTTGTGTTCGTTTTTCGCCCTTTATTTTGGATATTACAGGTATTTCTTGTTGCTTTCTTCTTTGGGGGTGTTCCGGTGCACTGCGGTGGGGTTATTTTTTGGATTCTTTGATTGATTGTGTTTCTATGTTATGTTCTTCTCTTGAGTAGTGTGCAACACCCACTTGGCTTCCGCCATGTTGTTTTGTTTTGGTGTCGTGCGCATGTCGGACGTTTGAACGCGTTCACTGATTTCATTCGAGGTTCAAATAGTGATTTGATTGATCGCTTTATTTCTTGGACTAGGGTCCGTAATTCGATAATTATTGATTTTTTTTTTTTGATTTAGTGGTACAAGTCGTTGCCAACAGTTTCTTTCTGAGCTTATATCTTTTTTCTATTTGTTAATTTATAATTGTTTCATTGATATTGCATTGTGGTATGGCCCTCTCTACTGGCAACAAGGTTGCATCTAATTTGAATAATAACTAATTAGTTAACTAGAGAAGGCTCTATATTTAGTAATAAATCTCGGGAACAAGAAACAGTTGCCAGATTTTTGAATTTTGTTGCCAGAAACATAGCTGCAATTGATTTTGTTTTAAATTGTTTTCTTTTCTACTTATTACATTATGTCTAGTGAGTTTTCTTGTGTACAAAATTCGCAATGTGAAGTTTATGTGGAAAATACCCAAAATGATATTAATAGTGTTTTTAACAACTTGGGTATGATGTATGAAAAAGGAGAAGTGCCATGTTCTTTAGATGATGATACAGAAAGTAACTTTAATGGTAGCATAATGGACTCGGAGGGAGTGGTAGCAATTTCAAAACCCGCTGATCTGGAAAAATTCTATAGAGAGGGAAACCCTCCTGTCAATAAGGTTCCAATTAAACGAAAACACAAACATTCCCCAGCTACGTCCATTGATAGTACAGGGACTTTTGTAAAACAAAACGACACAAGTGTAGATAGTAAACGACAAGCTCTAGAGCAACCAGTACCTTTTTCAAACATTAGAGGACAGCCATCTCACTTATCAGACTGTAAAAGTTATACGCCTCTCACGGAAAGGGATTATGATGATCTCATCTTTAGAGACGAAATTGAAGCTATTATGAGAACACATAAGATAAAAGGACATGCGAAGCGGGACATTCTTGAATTTCTTATGATTATGCAAAACAGACTCCGCCCTATACGAGTAAATAAAGAAGTGAAGCAAACAAAGGAATTGAGTAAAATTCCACGAAACATGGAAGTCAATAAACAGATTGAAATTAAGGCAACATATGCTAAAATGTTAGAGAAGAATGCACCCAAACCAGTGACAAATATCTCCTTTAAAGGAGCCATTAGCAAAAAGGTGTCACCGCCAGGACCCTCCAAGCTCGCTAGTGAGAACACAACTACTAATTTGGCACAATCAAAAATTGTCAATAATGCCAGGTCTAAATCCACTCTGCCTACTTTAATCATAAAACCGGCAAATGAGGAAATAAAAACTTCAGCTATGCTGAAGACAGCACTTGAGGGAAAAATCAAACTGAAAGATATACAAGTAGAAGTTCTATCATGTCGCCCAATACAGGGAAATGGTATTGTTGTAAAGACCAAAACCCCTGAAATGCTTGAAAAATTAAAAACAACGATTATGAACGATCTGACACTTAGGGACAAATGTCAAGTGTATATACCAAAGCCCAGAGTACCACACATTATAATATTTGACATACCTCCACAAGACGGAGATCAAGCAGCTCACGAGAATAACTTTATCTTACAATTAAAAGAGAGTAATGAACTAACAGACCAAGAAATAAAGGTTGTTTTCAAGAAAAAAGGGAGAGGCAGTTTACAGAACTGGATTCTTGCAATGCAACCAAAAAATTATCAGGAAATAAAAGATAAGAAACGATTGCGTTGCGGTTTTAACTCCTTTCGTTTCAAAGAATTTCTTGAACCACTGAGGTGCTTTGGCTGTTACCGATTTGGTCACTTAAAAAGAAATTGTAGAGAAACCAAACCGACTTGTACTAAGTGTACTGCAAACCATGATCCGAAAGGATGCACAAAACCGCATCCTATTTGCAGAAATTGTGTTCTGTACAACAAAAGTACTAATCTTAAAGTCAGAGCTGACCATATGTCGAATTCAAACTTATGCCCCATGTATCTCCGTGAGATAGAATTTATTGCAAAACATACCATTTATGGGTAGTGTGCCCCCGGTTGTTTTTTCCTTGTGTTTCTTGCAGGCAAACTTGGGTCGCTCACGTATGGCGACCCAAGAGTTGCCAAACCTTTGTTTTTCGAATAAAAGCCCAGATGTGTTTCTTTTACAGGAACCGTACCTCAAAAAAGGAAAAGTCATAGGGTTTCCTTTGAATTGGAGAATAGTCGCTGCACTCAATGGCAAGGCAATTATAATTATTCGAAATAAAAATCTTTCAATCCTTACCCGTTATGTCAGTCAAAACACTGTGATTGCAGATATTTCAGACGGTACTCAGACTATCACAGTGGTTTCTGTATATATTCCACATTCCAGTAATAAAAATAGCGAAATTCTAAAACTTGAAGATATTTTTAGAAACATTAATTTTAGCCACATTTTAATTGGGGGAGATTTCAATATGAGGCACGAATTATGGGGTCCTGAAATCCATAATCATCGCATTTCTGATCAGGCTGCTCCTCTGGTATCTTTTATTCTCAAGTATGATCTTATTATTTGGAATGACAAAGATTCAGAACCAACATTCGAAACGGTAAATGGCAAAAGTTGGATCGACATTACTATGTCCTCAGCGAACCTGGCTAACAAGAAAATGAACTGGCAAGTTATAAAAAATAATTTTAGTGATCATAATTATCTGGTTTTTAATGTCGAATCTTTTAATGTAACACGGGATCCTCCTAGAAAATTTTTTAATCATAGGCAAATTTTAAAAATTTGTAAAGCAGTGCATCAAAAATTTCTTGAATTACAAGAAGAAATACAAACTATAGATAGCAAACAAAAATTGGAGAAATGGATAGAAGAGTTAACAATTACCATCAACCAAATTAGTCAAAGTTTCCCAAGGAAAGTTATTAAACATCTTAGAGTTCCCTGGTGGGACTCTGAGCTTGAGGTAAACAGAAAGAAAACACGGGCACTGAGGTCCAGATATCAAAGATGTCGAAGAGAAGAGGAACGATCAATGCGACGAATCGTTTACAAGAAACAGGAAGCTCATTACAAATGGTTAATAAAACAAAAG
>BGPR01004224.1:17706-71829 GCA_013235015.1 Araneus ventricosus | reverse complement strand
TACGGAAAGGGTTCACTTTGGAATTTGAAGTAATCTGGATTTTTTTTTCGAATGCCCAAACTCGTTCTTGCAACACTGCAAGGTACATACAATCCCAAGTAAGCTATTGTAAAATGTCGAAGAAATTCGAGGAGTTTTACAACTTGTTCTGGAGGAAACATTTTAAATGTTTCTAAACCAGTGCAACCAGTGATGTCTCAAATGCACATTTTAATAGTGGTCAATACCACTTTTTTCGTGCATGGATGAAAAATATGTTTTTATGAGATTGTCCAACAAATCTACACCATTTTCGTAAAAATTATACGAAACAACACACAATGCTATGTCTACTTTCTGCTTTCCACCCTTCATTTTTCTTTCTACATTTTTAAAGCCTCTTTTGTCGTCAAAATTGGTGATCAATGAGACAACTCTATTGTCAATCCATCGAACAGCTGCAATTTTATTATAGGGCATTTTGTCATTCTATTTTCCTTAACTGTTCCTGTAACAAAGAAACGCTTGCTTCTGAGAGACCAAAAAGATCAAACGACGTAAAAATGTTATCCTTATAAATTTTGTGGTATGCAGGAGTTTCAACAAAAGACAGAAAATTTTCAACTACTGGTTGGGCTAATGATTTCTTTTCTTTCTTTTCATAGTCATGCCACATTTGTTTTCACAATTGCTTTACTTCCTGCTATGGTATAATACGAGAGGGATATACAGCAAAAGATGAGAGTATCCTTAGATTGTACCCAAATTTTACGGGTTTTCCTTTCATGTACAGTTAGCATCCATGTCTTTCAAAATAGCGGTATATTCTTTCATCATTACTTAAATGTTCAGAAAACGTACCAAACTGTTAAAAAACTTTATTCAACAATTTCTAATTTGGACGTACTTTCTAATAGCGATCTGAATCAATAGAAGTATTGTCATTGAAGTATAAATAACTCTTGATATCTAAGTATCGCTTTCTTGAGATTGTTTGACTAACAAGTGTTGTTCCAGTATCAGAAGCATTTCCCCAGTACATTTTTTCTCTGGGTAAAATGTAACATCCGCTATAAAAAATAATTCCCAAAACTTGTTAAAGTTCATAGAATTTTAGACAAAAATCGTGAATATTTTTCTGTCAAGAATGCTTGTTACCTTCTACCATAGATGGACAATCACATTTTCATCCATCATCTCGAGAAGTTTGAAGGTGATTTTCCTGAAATCATATCCGTAAAATAATTAGAAGCTGATGAAAACTTTGGTGCACAATTAGCCCATGTAGGTGTTGAAACATATTCAGCAGCATCTTTTTCGTTTAGAATTTCAATTGTTCCATCTGCTTCTTCTTCAATCTTTTCGTCAAAAGCAGCACGGCCATGTTCATTGCTTCTGCAGGCATCATCAACTTTTTAATCATCAGTGACAATTTCTGGAACATGTGGTGATATTATAATTTAAAAATCACTATCATCATATTCATCGGCCAATGGCATTAAATACTCAAAAGCTTCTGCAGTTAAAAATCTCCGACTCATTTCCAATACTGTTCTGGAAGTAGCGGATGTGAAATCAGATCACACATCGACCAGTAGTATTCTTTTCCCTACAAAAGAAAGCGTCAGCACGTGACCAAAACTCTCGACCAAAGAAACAGAACAAATATATTACTCAAGACACACCTACAGGTTCATGTTCCAAGCAAACTAGATGCTATTGAGATTTGCAATAAGTAAAACATAGATATTCTAATCCTTTTCCCCGAAATTTCAAACGGCTTTGTATGGGTGTGCATAGTAGGGTATTTTACTATCGTCCTATATATAGGACAGCACCTAAAATCTTTGTAAAACCGGTTTGAATATAGCTTTTTGTTTGCAAATTTTACTCAGAAATAACATACAAGACATGCCATGAATAAATTTGAAAAAAGAAATTGTATTTTTTTCTCATAATTATTTAAAAGAAAAATATAACTCTTGTCAAATAAAGTAGCAGAAATTAGCCAAATTCAAAATTCTTAAAAAATTTAAAAATGATCAAAATTGAACTTAAAAAGATAATAAATAGCACTTATCAATCTTAAAATATATTTTAAAAGCGGAATTTAAATTAAAAATGCGATATTAGCTATGAAAATTCGACAAATCTGAGCTGTCCTATATATAGTACGATGGTAAAATACGGGTTAATGTGAAAGAAATACGGAGAAAACTATCTGAACATACTATGAAACATGTTGTAATTGGTCCCGAGGTGAGCATTTAAAAGAAACGTGTGTCAAATGTTGCAATATTTTAAACTATTTTTGTAACCCCTATAATATTATTAAAAGTAGCTTCCTAAAAATATTTTTGCGAGTTTTTTTATTTCTTTGTTGTTTCCTTTATAATTTTTAAATGATATTTTTTTTTCCTCAGAAAAAATATTTGGAAGGACTAGAAATGAAGGACTAGAAAATGGGGGGCATACGTCCCCAACACCTAATATCGTATCAACATTTCACCCTCCTAAAGAAAGATTAATGAACTTTGGAAGTATGAAAAAAACACTGATTAAATGTTTTGTGTTGAATATTGTTCATGTCTCAATATGGAAATATGGTGTAAGCAATGTAATATTTGAAATAGAAAAAAGTAATGCTAAATCTGTGACCCAATGACTGGAAATAGAAATTAAATGTTCTCATAGATAGACATTTTAGTCTATTTGCTTTACAAGTAAATTAATCTGAACTCCAAAAAAATTAAATAACTTTTTAAAGAGATTACCTGAGAAAAAAGTATCGATTCATTTCTGAGATTAACATATCTCACAAAGATGTCTCCTGCCAACAGCGACACACATTTAATTTCAAAATTCCTTTTGTTTAAATTTTCACTGTCGAAACAGCAATTTTCTTAAATATATTAAATGGAATAGAATAAATGTATAATTTCAAAAGGTTTGATTACATTTGCCTTATCATACATCAAAAGCGAGGTAAACAATGCAAACCACGTATTGGGCATCTCAAAGCAGTATTGAAAGAAACATAAGAAATATATTTAAAATTTTTCTCTAGAAGATTGAGAAAATTTTTCAAAACATAAAGACTGACCATATTGCTTATTATATGGTTTAAGAGTTAATTTCCTCTCTCTGGTTGTTGAACACCGTCAAGTTTCAGTACACAAGAACGAATTTATTATGAGAAGCCAAATCGAATTTTCGGCTAATCAAATTATGTCATTGCCAAGATTAGTTAGTTGTATCAGTATTACACTAAATTTTGCGAAAAATCTTCACTTATAATAAGTCATAAGTCGAGTTGTCCTAACATTTGAAATTTCGTTACAAACAAAAAGCTGATGCCATGCATAAAAATTATAACATTTCCACTCATAGTTACAAATTTATTGGATTTCTTAATAAATGGATTTATTTAAAATTGCTTTTCTCGATGCATCTGCAAATCCTGATGGAATATCATTGGTAATATGTATTGAGGAACTGAATATATTTAATACGTATTTAACACAATTGTAGTGTTAAATTTACATCTTTTTCAGATATTCACAAAATCATTCTATTTAAGTTCGGATACTAAGAATTGCCTACAAATGGATATATGATCAGACGTCCTTCAAATTACTAGATTTTCAAACATTTTTCTTTATTGAAATAAAATCATAAATTCTCCTTGAGGTTGTACAAAAAACTATTTCATCGAAATTTCATCAGAATCGAAAAAAATAACAAGGATCCATCATAAATCTCTTTAGAAGCCCTCGTTTGTGGACTTAACTCGATGCAAAATTCCATCAAGGAAAAATGCATTTCTCCATGGAAACATGCGCTTCAAAATCCATTTCCATCGAGACCGGATCGATGGAAATTGAAATCAATATTGATAACAAACAAAACACTCGAAAAAATATGCCACAAAAACCTGCAAAGGATTTAGATTTTTCCAAAGAAAAAGGGAAGAATGTCTTATATCCGACGTGTAACAGACGTCGTCAGAAGTATGACTCTGGCTATTTCGCTTGTAGGAAGCTTACTTAGTTTAGAGTCGTCCCAGAAAGAAATGTAAAAGGAGATTCTAAAAGAAGATATTATCCTCTAAAAATTGCCAGACAGTATACAAGATCTTTTAAATGTTGTTACAATTTTTGAAATCGTGATGAAGGAGAAATATGAATATTATCATAAAGTTAGAGAAAAAGAGGTGATATGCCCCAAAGGAAAAAAAGTCATATCCGTCGAATATAAACATTTTAGTAATAATATTTAAATTTAAATTTTATCAAGAGTTTCCAAATTCCAAACATTGGCTTATACTTCAAAACAAGACATTTTGCTTTTCCATTTTAAAAATAAATCAAGGTTGTTTTATAACGCAAGTTTTCTCTGTAACATTGCGGTATTACAATTCATTTAGTCATGCTATTCATTTATTAAAATTACTAGCTGTTACCGACTTCGTGCGCGAAGAATTTCAATTATTCTTTTTTTTTAATTCACGAATGTAAATGTTTTGTTGCATTTTGAAAGGCGAAAGTAAAAGTTCTGACGGAGATCATACTTAATTGGACAGCTGACAGGAGTGTACTTTACATGTATGCTGATACAGTTATGTAAACTTTTTTATCTACTCTAATATACTTTTGTATACCACATTATTTGCACGGATTGAGAGGTAGTGTGGGCTGGACACACGTGAATACGCCATGCATAGTTGCCCATGCGAAAAATATGGTTTTTCAAAATGTACATCTGCCACTTTCAGTATCTGCCAATGAGCCTGGCAAATGACATTTTTAAAGGGATTTGTTGCCTTCTGAACTGAGATGATAAATCCTTCGGCATTATCGGAAGGCGTGGAATTAAAATAGTCTCTCTTCTCCCTATATCAGTCATAACAGTAGCTTTCATGACGTTTGGACCTTAGTGTGTAATTTACGACCGTATGCCATTGCGCAGTCTCGGTATAGCGAGGTTGCGTATTAGTAGTACTGGCACACAGGCTATCATTCTAGGCTTGTCGGAAGGTGCCCTGACAATTCTAAGATGTTGAAGAGCTCTACAGTATATGATGTTCCTTGTTAATGCCCATTACCGTATCTACAGATGGATATTCTGTAATACCTCACTGTGAAAGTTAAACAAAGCATCGAGAAAATAATTCACTAACGTCATTGCATCACTGTGTAAACGCATTAAAAGCTGCAAATGCTACGACAACAGGAAACCGGAAGTGTAAAGTCTCCTTTGTTGTTAATGGTCAAAGAAAGCAATATTTTCTTATATTAACTTTGACACTGGCAACAGCCCGCGCGCGAAACAGTAATTTGGCTTGAATTTATTTCTATCAGAATAAAAAGTATTGTTCGAAATTACGTTAAAAATATTTTTAAACCTTTATATCAATCGAAGAAAACGTTTCATCGCAATGGAATTAATAACATTAAGAAGATCATTTTTTGGTATTTAAAATGGCATAAAAATAATTGTTGTCTAAAAAAGATTTCAGAAGTTATTGGCAAAAAACGTCTAAACATTAGGCTTAAAAGCGGCTAATGTTCGTTATTTAATTAAATATCTTAAGAACTAATTATCTCTGAAAGTTGAAAATAACACCTTTGACCTAAAAATATGCTCTAGAATGCCATGTGTAAATCTCACGTCGCTACCGTTCACCGCTTAGGATGAGTTCTTGTGACAGACCGATCGACCGACAGACAGACAGATACACGTAAATTCTGCCTTATTGTATGGATACTTATAAATATAAGCAAAATTTTCAGAAATAAAGGTAAATTAGTTCAAAGTCTAACCATTCCCTAGCAACTGAGTAGCTATAAATTTGCGTTATTTCAAAATCGTCTGCACGTAAAATTTAAAAAATTAATAAATATTGAATGAAAAACGTCACAGAAATAAATTTGGTATCATTGAAAAGGTAAAATATTTATCTTTAAGATGGTATAAAAATAATGTGTATCGAACAATTTGTTCTGAAGTTACAGAGGAAAAAATGGTTACGTGATAGTTGATTTTAAAAATAATTTATTCCACATGTTTTCGCATTCCTGAAGGATCACGTGACAGTTTATCCTTAATAATATAATAAATGCGAAAGTGTGTCTGTCTGTCTGTCTTTCTGTCTGTCTGTCTGTCTGTTTGTTAAGCTTTCACGACCAAACCACAAAACCGATTTGGATGAAAATTGGCAGAGTTGTAGCTTCAAACCGAAGAACGGACATTGGCTAGGTGAAATCACGTTAAATTAATTATTTTTGACTACAGATTAAAATTAGTTAACAAAGAAAGCCCATTGACTCCGCGATTCGCGATGAAAATTTTTATTTTTCAATCAGCTGTCACGTGATCCTTTAGGAATGCGAAAACATGTGGAATAAATTATTTTTAAAATCAACTATCACGTAATCCGTTTTTCCGCTGTAACTTCGGAACAAATTGTCCGATGCAAATTATTTTCATACCATCTTAAAGATAAAACTTGTACCTTTTCAATGATAGGAATTTTATTTCTGTGACATTTCAATTTTTATTAATTTTTTAAATTTTGCGTGCAGACGATTTTGAAATAACGCAAATTTATAGCTACTCAGTTGCTAGGAAATGGTTAGACTTTGAACTAATTTGCCTTTATTTCTGAAAATTTTGCTTACATTTATAAGTATCCATAAAATAAGGCAGAATTTACATGTATTTGTCTGTCTGTCGGTCGATCGGTCGGTCACAAGAACTCCTCCTAAACGGTGAACGGTAGTTAGGTCAAACATGCTATTTTCAACTTTCAGAGTTAATTAGTTCTTAAGATATTTAATTAAATAACGAATATTAGCCGCTTTTAAGCCTAATTCTTAGACGTTTTTCGCCAATAACTTCTGAAATCTTTATTAGACAACAATTATTTTTATGCCATTTTAAAGACCAGAAAATGATCTTTTTAATGCTATTAATGCCATTGCGATGAAATATTTTCTCCGATTGCGATAAAGGTTTAAAAATATTTTTTAACGTAATTTCTAACAATACTTTTTATTCTTATAGAAATAAATTCAAGCCAAATTACTGTTTCGAGCGCGGAATTTTGCCAGTGTTAAAATTAATATAAGAAAATATTGCTTTCTTTGACTATAAACAACAAAGGAGACTTTACACTTCCCGTTTCCTGTTGTGGTAGCATTTACAGCTTTTAATAAGGTTACACAGTGATCCAATGACGTTAATGAATTATTCTCTCGATGTTTTGTTTAATTTTCACAGTGAGATATTACAGAATATCCTTCTGTAGATACGGTAATGGGCATTAACAAGGAGCATCATATTCTGTAGAGCTCTTCAAGATCTTTGAATTGTCAGGGGCATATTCCGACAAGCCTAGAAGAATAGTCGGTGTGCCAGTACTCCTAATACGTAACCTCGATATACCAAGACTGCGCAATGGCACACGGTTAAAAATTACACACCTAGGTACAAACGTCGTGAAACCTACTGTTATGACTGATATAGGGAGAAGAGAGAGTGTTTTAATTCCACGCCTTCCCATAATACCGAAGGATTTATCATCTCAGTTCAAAAGGTAACAAATCCCTGTAAAAATGTCATTTGCGAGGCTCAGGGCCAGACACTGAAAGTGGCAGGCGTACATTTGGAAAAACCATATTTTTCCCATGGACAACTATATGTGGCCTGTTCACGTGTGTACAGCTCACACAACCTCTACATCCGTGCAAATAACGTGGTATACAAAAGTATATCATCATAGATAAACAATTTACATAACTATATCAGCATACATGTACAGTACACTCCTGTCAGCCGTCCAATTAAGTATTATCAACCGTCAGAACATTTCCTTTCCCTTTTCAAAATGCAACAAAACATTTACATTCGTGAATTAAAAAAAAGAATAATTCAAATTCTTCGCGCACGAAGTCGCGGGTAACAGCTAGTTTGAAAAATAAAAATCTTCATCGCGAATCGCGGAGTCAATGGGCTTTCTTTGTTAACTATTTTTAATCTGTTGTCAAAAATAATTAATTTAACGTGATTTCACCTAGCCTATGTCCGTTCTTGGGTGTCAAGCTACAACTCTGCCAATTTTCATCCAAATCGGTTTTGTGGTTTGGTCGTGAAAGCTTAACAAACAGACAGACAGAAAGACAGACAGACACACTTTCGCATTTATTATATTATTAAGGATTAAGGATATGCAGTTGTAACGGTACTATTATTTTATTATCACAAATATGAGATTTTTTTCTATTGATTATTGGTTGTTAACTTGTAAGACAAAGACATACAAATTTCAGTATTGAGACAAAAGCCTTTTATTCCTCCTTGATACTACCATTTAATGAAGAGAGGCTCTGTCGATGATTTCTTTTCAAATAACAAAGCCATTATAGAGTATTACTGGTTCCTCTCTGAGACCTACATCAAAAAGTAGCCCTAAAATTTAAATGCAAACTATCAAAAGCGGAAATTTGTTTCCGCATATTTAGCAATATGTGAGAAGGTTATTACTATAGCCGACGCTCGTTATAACGACCCTCTGCGTCCCACAGATAAATGTCTTTATAACGAGTGTTCGCTATAGTGGATATAATTAAAAAATGTACACATGCACGCTCAGCAGTTTCTTAAAAATAGGCGATTTTTAAATAGATTCAAGTATTTTTTATCAATGGTATTAAAAATAAAATGTTATCAATTAAAATATATTTCTGAAACAGATTTTTATGTAGAAAATAAAGAGTGTTATATACTTAAAAACATTTATTTTCGAAAGAAAAAAAATCAAAAATGGTTGTTTGTGTTTTCTGCATATATGATTTTTGCAAAACATAATTTTCCATTTCAGTTAAAGATGATAAATAGTGTTCTGCATTTTCCTGCCTTTCAAAAAAAACATTTTAAAGTCTCAATGGCACTTAAAACATTTTTTATTCCAGACAATTCTAATTTCCGTGCTGTGGTGAGTGGTAATACCCCCCCCCCCCCCTACTGACAAAGTTGAACTGTAGCACTGAAGACTATATCTATGAAGCTTTGCAATATAATAATCAAGGTAATTTACGTTTAGAATCATGATCTTTTTTGGAAAATTAGCGCGAAGAGTGTCCTTTGAATTCGAACGTTGTATTGGGATTAGACGACACAGGATTGTCGTTAAACCGGAAGTAAAACAACATCGTGCATAGGGAAACACAGATGGGAATTTTATCCCAGGTCGTTATAATGGAATGGTCTTTGTAATGTGTGGTCGTTATAACGAGCGCCGACTGTATTACTGAATTAAAATGCAAATTCAAGAATTCATTGATTCAATCCATTTAATATTACGCTTGTTTCTAAAGTAGATAAAGTAAAAAAATTGCGCCACTCTTGGTTCTGTTTATATTTCACATTTTTGAAAACTGTGATTTATGTGTCAAAACCTTAGCAAGAGAAGGATCTGGGCTGGTACTTGAGTACTTTAGAACAACTACACTGGCATACGATGTGAAAGCTTAACTTGATGAAGTTCTGGTAGCCGTGAAGAGAAACATCCGACCTGCTTGGGAATCCGGAGTATCCAGAATGACCGGACCACCTCGTGTAATAATACAGGAAGTGTCATCTGCCAAAAATAATCCCCATTAAGAGCAGCCCATACACAAACCCCTCCCTTAAGAGACACGTCTATAGAACAGCTAGCCAGCCTCAACACCATTATTGTACCTCCATGAGAAGCGAGAACCTGCACACTGAGTTGGGCATCTTCACATCTGCGAGCTCACACTGCCCCCTGGAGGAAATTTTAGTAAAGAAATTGTAAGGGCTAAGATATAGTATTAGGCTACCATCACCAAAACATTCACCGAATCCCATAACGAATGTTTTATTTTTGTGCCAATATATGGAACATAATGTTTATAGCTCTAGCTCAGCTGCAGTCACCCAGTATAGAGCAAATTTTGAGTGATTAGCCCGATTTGCAATTGGTCATCTTTATCGGTAGCGCTTAGGGATTAATGTTGTCAACTTTTCCAACATATTCAAAAAGCTGACAAATTTTTATATTTGTATGAATCTATTTAAGTTCTGAAATTTTGATCTGTGTTATGAATTGTTTTTGTAATAATTATTTACGTTGTGTGTACATAAATTGGGGACGCACTCTATTTTTAAATACAATTAAAGTAACTGGATTTTATATGTTCCAAAGAAATATTTTCGATAAAAGAACATATATTAAAAGCCTTTTATGAAATAATTCTGTTTTTGAATTATGAACAAATATCATTAGCTTCTCAAGTAATTTCATATAGATGAGAAATGCCGAAAGAGAAGTAATGATCATTTTTCATAAGCGTGCACTTCTCTTTCTTAAAATCAAATAGTGTATTCATATACTAAATTTATCAGATCATGGACAATATATTTTTTAAAAAGTGCACAATATCTAATATTTTTAAACAAAAAAATATGTTTTGATAAATGCATTCCATTAACGTGAAAAAATTCGGCATCAATTTCTATATTAGTGCAGAATAAACATAGAAATTTCTATATTGATGAAAATATATACAATTTCCACACCAAATGGCAGATACTATTATTTCGTTTAAGATGGATAATATCATACCTGCATATCGCATGAACTTATAAAACGTCTTTTTCATATGTTTTAGTACTCAAAATTTCGATTCGAGGAATAGAATAAAACCCAAGAACAGAAAAACAAAAGAACATGAATCGCATAAAGAGAAGAAACCTCAATTCCCGATGCATTTGATAACGATTTCATATAAATAAAAATCGCATTAGTGAAAACTCTCAATACTCCCCACGACACTCCGGGCTCTACCCATCATTAATTCCACTCCTCTACGATAAGATTCACCATCTATCGTCAGAAAAATCAATTAAATTACACACCAAGGCTGAAATAAATTCGGAAAAGGAACACACTGAAGGGATCAAACAGATGGTTTATTTCGGTTGTTTTACGACAGAGACCACGTTGTCACCCTTCCATTACAGTAACAAATTTAAGACGAGAGCTTCTGCATTTTCCTCTTGGAAATCCAAAGGCAAGGAGTTTTTTGATATTCGTCCTCTTCTGTCTCCTTTTCTGTATCTCCCCTTCTTCTTGTTTCCTGCTCCTCCCTTTTTGCAGGTAGAGAGTTTTTTTGCTTTTAACCACTCTCCAAGAATCAACACATTGATGGAGAGCGGTGTAGATAAAAAGCCAAAGAGACAGGACATGCAGGTAAATTTCCAGTTGCCTGCCTCTTTATCTTTTTAGTGCATAGTTATTTTTTCTAACTTTTTTCTTAGAAGACTGGAGGAGGAGGAGGGAAGATGCTAGAGGAATCCAAAGAGGACTTCTAACTCTACTTTATCTTATCAGAAAATTGGAGGTGAAAAAGGCAAACAAATTACGTCTGGAGAATACTACTCCCCCACTGAAATAAATCAAATTGGGAAATTGGGTTTTATCTCTCTTCTTCTGAGGTCATTGTCTTGTAAACACCCTCTCGAGATGTTTGCGTGATTACAACCCACACTAAGTAGCTTCAATCAATTGTAACGAACGTTTCCACTGGATGAATACTTGTTAGATATGAAGAAAAATTGTGCATGTACATAAAGTCTTGTTTGGTGTAAATTTCAGCTAATAGAAACAAAATTCTCGTTATACTGATCATTCTCAGACAGGGAAACCCTTCTTGCTTGAGCGCATGCTCCAGGCGGAGTTGATTTCACCAAAATAAGGTGAAGATAAAAATAGAGGAGAAGATGTTTATATTTTACTTTGCAGTGTATAGAAACATTTTATTTTCATTTATAGATTTGCTGCTAAGACTAAATAATTAAAGAAAAAGTACGCCTAGTCGGACGAAGGTGGTGATTTAACAAAGATCTCCTGAAATCATCATACGCATTGTCTTTCATTCCGTTCCATGGTAAAATAATCCCAAAGTGCTATTCGCTGGTTTTTGATATCAACAATAATTGCTGTAGTTATTGCGAAACTTCATCATTTTGTGGTTCTGGATAGCTTATATTTAGCAAGGTCAAAATCAAATATTTTGTCATAAAGCGAAATATTAGGTCGAAACATTAGTTTTTTAAACTAGTAAATAAATTTTCAACAAATGGACAATAAAAGTTCATTGACTTAAAGTGTTTTACAGTGCATTTTTCAAGTAAAATATGTTAAATTGATTTGTGTAGATTTGAGATGTTATAAAAATTTAATCGTAATATGATTTTTTTTGCTTGGTTTTGATGTAAAACGACGGCTTTACTTGGTTCATTTTCCGACAGCTATTATGCACTGACTAATAGAAATTTGCAATATTATTTTTAATAAAATTTTCCTTTAAGGAGGTAAACAAAATTCACTCATAAGTAGGAAACAAGATGTTCGCTCTAAAATTAACTATTTTTTAAATACTCAGCAACTCATTCCAATGAAATCACAATATTATATTTTCTTTAGTAAGAAATATGCATGCTGACAAACATTTGGAAGTACATGGCATGTTTTCGAACATTTTTTCAACAACAACAAATAATAAAATAACATTATTCTTGTTGTTGTACAGGAAAAGTAGTTACTTTTACGTGACAGGAAAAAAACACGGACCATTCAAAACTATTTCGTGACGGCTTTACTGACTCAATCTTTGGACTTAATTCTATGCAGAATTAAATAAAAGAATGCGTTTGTCTATCGAAAAATGCGTTTAAAAATTCATATCTGTCGAGAACAGATTTTAAGATATTGAAATAAATGTTGTATGTAAACAGAACGTCCAAAAAAATATCTCACTAAATCCCGCGAAGGATTCAGGTTTTGATGGAAATTCTGAAAACATGTTATATCTGACTTGTTTCCAATGTCGTCGGCAATGTGATTCTGGCTTTCTCGAATATCGAATGCTTCAATAGATAGAATACTATCACAAGAAAAGGAGAAACGAGATTATTTGATCTAGTTGGAAATATTATCCTTGAAAAATTGCCTGAGACTGCGAAATGTTAAAATTTTTTTGAAATATTTTGAAATCATGATGAAAGAAAAAGATGAATATAATACAATCTTTGGAATAGTTAGAAAAATATGTGTGTTTTCTTAAAGAAAAAAAAGGGACGAAATCTTTTTCTGTGAAAGACATAAAAACAAGTTTTTTTCTGGAAGTGCATTGAATTTTATTCCTTTATAAAGCATAGCAATGAGCTGTATAATCTTAGTTATTCCTATTATATGATTATACATTCGCTTAATCTGAAAGATATTGATTTCAAGTATTAAATATTACATTCATTTTTAACGGCACAACGCCTTTGGAATATGTGGAGGGATTTTTATTGATCTTTCTTTGTATAGAAAGAAACATACAAATATACCTTGATACTACAGTAACAGGTAACTATAAATTTTGAATAAGAAATTATTTCTTTCCATTTTGCTCCGTTACAGGAGGTTATTGATTTCATTCCATTAAATTACTGATAATACAGACCAGTGCTTTCATTAACGTGATGTATCTTTCTTATGTCTAGAAATTATCCCAGGTCTAGAAATTATTTTTCAATGTTGTCCATTGCATTCAAAATAAATATTTCGAAATTCTTGCATTTCTTGGCAAGAATCAGGTCTTTTCTCGTACATCCAGCAGAATGGAGCATGCTCACATTGCTATCGCTTAATGATGGTCTTCTTCGTGGAATTTGCTGAGGAAGATTTTAGGAATAAGCGGTAACATCCTACTAAACCCTCCGCCCCCTCTCCAAAACATCATTAGATTTCACTCTATAGAATTTATTTTTGAAGCAACACACAAAACAATGCTTATACCTCTAGAGTAGCTACAAGTTACGAATTAAAGTCATTGGTTGGTAATGTCTGGTTTTATACCGCAAGAGCCAGACTTGGCCATACTGCGCCATCGAGTTGAAGTATATAATTCAAAAGAAATTCACTCAATCGCCAACAGACACGATTAGTAGAGTTTGCAGTTTAAATGTTCGGCACGATCATTAGTGTGATGTCTCCCCTTTCTCACGACGGGCCGTCCAGACCACACAAGTAGACAGGCCGGAGGATGAAAGGAGTCCCCGAGGGTACGTCACAAGTTGAGCGTAAGTGTGTCATAAATCTGCCAACCTTACGGAAGCCTCGAGGTCCCAGTCGAGTGCGGTTTCTTTTAGCTTTCAGTAGCAAGACCACCCGCGTTTAAGCCGACAAAGACCTCCATTTAAGACCTCCATTTTTTAAGACCTCCAAACAACCAATCAACACCATGCAGGAAGGCACACGACTGCAGTTGGGTGATTTGTCCAGCTTGAGGACGAATCAACAGGAGGCAAGACAGCAGCCACTCCCCTGTCTTTTGAAGGTAAGATGTTAAAAATAGAGGAGAAGGAAAGAAAGAGAAAAGAGGCGGAAAGGTGAAAGGGCGGAGTGCTACCTCCGTCGTGTTTGTTTGGAAATCCGAGGTCCGGTAATCGGAACTCAGAACGGGCGTTTTTTGATCCCGTGTGTAGCCGAAAGCACCTCGGCTGGAAAGTGTCCCTTTGGTGGACCGTTTGCATTTTATTGAGCATTTGTTTAGCTTCGATATCGTATACCGACCCTCGGTATTTCTCATAACTCGAACGGAGTTTTCTGTTAGCCGAAAGCATCTCGTTTGGAAAGGTGTGTCTTTGGCGGACCGTACCGTTATTTATCGAGCGTTTGTTTGACCTAGATATTTTATACCGACCCTCGTTATTTCTCATAACTCGCCCTGAGTTATTTGTAGACTGCTGAACCATGAAGTTCACCTATGAACTATGAAGTTCTATGAACTCTAATGCTAGAACTGTAATTTGAGAGTATTCTCACCGTTTGTAACTTCGACGTAGCCAAGTTACACAATGTGTGTCTAACAGTGAGAGTCAATGATATACAGTCTAACTATATCTCATTGACTCTCGTGATTGATATCCGGGATTTGATTAATATTTGATCTTAAATATGTATTTATCAATATGTACATATACTGTAATCTAGTAAATAACTCAAGAAATTTAATTAAAATTATGATGCTGAAAATTTGTGGCTTCTTTAAGTCTGCTGATCCTTCATCAAACCCCGGTCAAATTAGGCTACGACACTACTGCAGTATCTGGAAATAGCGGTCAGCAATTCGAATATTTCCTATGCCTCATAAAACTCTCCATTTGTGTGACTTAATTTCGATTATAATACCTTGATATATGTTATTAATTGTTTGAATGGATGTGTAATTTGTAAATGCAATAAATTTTCTGTAATTTGAACAATGTATTCAAATTCTCGTGCAATTGAATAACTTAATTACATTCAACTGTAATTGTATTTGAGAGTTTTGAGACGCTCTTTCTTCAAATAAACTTCAATTTACAATTCTTTATGCAATGCAAAAACTAGTTTCGTTATAATTATATCACTTATAAATATTTTAGTAAAGGTTTTTATACGATATTGATCTGCTTTAGATTTATGAAAAAATATGTGTATCATCTCAAGGAATTTCAGATAGGGGATAAATACTGAAATGACAATAATGATTATTTTACTCATATATGCATTCTCTATTTCTTAGAAACCTACTGTATTTATAAAGAAACTTTCAGAACTGAATTAAAAGTCTAAACATGTTCGATCTCTGTACTTAAAAAAAAAGAAAATATACATCGCCACCTTCCTTTCACGTCGCAGAATTCTCTGTCAGCCTCTTCTTCCTATGCGTTTTCACACCACATGTCGGATTTTCTTATTTCTTTAAAGTCAATTAATTTCTCCCTGCATCATTGAATCAACCACAAAATTTCCCATTTCATTTTTCCAAAGTTTTACTATCGCCACAAAATCAGAGCTAACTAAACTAAACACTAAAGAAGTAACAAATTTTAAAAAAGAAACCTCAAGCCTCCCTTGCATTTGATAACGATTTCGTATAAATAAAATTTGAATTAGGAAAAATTATTTCCCACTTTTACACATTAGACCACTCCTCTTTTAGGCGAGTATTCATTTCCTGTTAGAAAAATCTTTTAAAATACACGTCAGGACTAGGACAAGTATGGGAAACTAAGTTCACCGCAGGGATCAAGAGATGGTTTATTTCGAATGTCAAAAGGCAAAGACCACATTGTTATCAATCCATTAGAGTAACAAATTTAAGACGAGAATTTCATTTCAATTCTCGAATTCACAAGTCGACGAATGTTTGGAAACTCGTCTTTTTTTCGCGCCTTTTCCACACCTCTATTTGTTTTCTTTTTATCTTATTTTTCAGGATGAGAATTCTTTTGCTTTTGACAACGACCCACGTGTCATCACAGAAAAAGAAGAAATTAGATAATAAAAAGAAAGGAGAAGAAGGTGTATTCCCCTTTTTATTTTTTCCTATTGCTTGCGTACGTTTTTTTTTTTCTTCTTCTTTCTTTGAAAGTTTAAGGAGAAAGGGAGACGCTATAAGGTTCCAAACAAGAGCTGTAGGTCTAGTTCATCTTATCAAAGCAACCGAGACAAAAGTACGTAAATAAAAAAAAAATATTTCTGGAGAGCTCTCCACCTCCTTTGAAATACCTCACATGGAAAATTTTCATTCTCTGACTTTTATCTTTGAAATGGTGATTTTTAAAGATTATATTTGTAAATAAAAACTTTAACATATTATTGATTACTTAATATATATAGTGATTATTATAATTTTTTATCAGCTGCGGCCAACGTTTTCCCATGAATGGAATATTTGCAAGAGATGGAGAAATTTATATACGATTATGAAGATTTGTGTAACCTTTTGCTAATTGTAGCATGTAATATGAGCTGTGATCACTGGAATCGTTTCAAAAAAGCATCCATTTGTAATTCTTGGATCAACAAAAATGTAATAATTCCTCATTCATATTTTTACTGTGTTACATGAGCCACAGTGGCCTGGTGATAAGGTCTCGGATTCGAGACCTGAGGTTTCTAGTCTCGAACGCCGTTTCAGTCTTGGAGAAGAAAACACATAGCTCTTAGTTTTGACTTAAACATTATAAGGAAGTATAATATGAGCTCTTATATTCAGAAATTATGCATGAGAGGATTAATCTATGTGGTAATCGATTCTGTCACCACCAGATGGCGCAGAGGCTCTTATACTGTAACGCCACTCATGCCACAGAAGGCAAGAGGTCAGAGATCGGCAGGCACTCTCGAGTAGGAGAGGTCCATTGTCTTCAGCTCCTGCGATGGGAAGATTTCAGCGAATGTCCAGTGACTGACCGCTTGCAGGTGTTTTCTGTACGAAGTGGCCTTACAGAATTGCAGACTCTTTGACAGTTATTATTATTATTACCAGAAAATGAGAGGATTAATCTATGTAGTAATCCGTTCTGTCACCACCAGATGGCGCAGAGGCGCCTATGCTGTAACGCCGCTCGATGCCACAGAAGGCAAGAGGTCAGAGATCGGCAGGCACTCTCGAGAGGGAGAGGTCCATTGTCTTCAGCTCCTGCGAAGGGAAGATTTCAACGAATGTCCAGTGACTGACCGCTTGCAGACGTTTTCTTTACTCAGCGGTACGAGGTGGCCTTACAGCATTGCAGACTCTCTGACAGTTATTATTATTACTAGAAACTGCCTCTTCATTCGAGAGATTTCTCGTCAAATTTGACGTGTTTAAATAGATCTATATGCGAGAGAAATGTTTAACATTGTTTGAAAACAAATAAGATAAACATATGTTTTATGACAGGAATTTTTTTTATATATTATTTACATATTTCTTTATTGAAGAAACCTTTTGGTAAACAACATTCCGTGTAGAATATTTTTCGTTGTTTACCTATTTTATTATAATTCAATAACCATGAAATACTCAGCTTGTCAAACGTAAGTCAAAAGCTAAAATTTGAAAGGAATTCTTTTTCGAAATTCTAATGAAAACATAGCACCTCTCTGCTTGTCAAACGTTGCCAAAAAATATTATCAAATTATATCATCACGATTGCAATAAATAATCAGATGCATCGTAGAGTCCAAACTATATCACGCGCATGATATACCACTGACGTAATTTGCTACTTTCAATTAAAAAACAGAAACAAATTTGTAATATATGATTAATATAATTTAAAATTTCTCGGAAACTATTGATCATAGCGAGATAAATTTTATATCAATCGATAGTAGATTTTATTTCACTGTTTTAGAGTTTTTAAAGTTGAAATTAGAACGAAAATTACTCTTTTAAATTTAAAATTACTGAAATTTAGGTTCTCTAACAATGAAATAATGCTGTTTAATGTCTAGCAGTGATATGGCGCGAGTTTTATTGTTGATGACGTCATAGCGTTACCGATAGACAGATCTGGGCTATAATATTAGCAATTGAACATGACGTACTCCACGTGCGCCTCAAATGTACAACACGAGGTTTACAGAAATAAGTATACAAAACAATTCTGTCTTTGAAAGACAATTATTTACACAAAAAATAAAAGTAAAGAAGAAATTAAATGGAGAAAAAATAAATGCAAAAGAATGAAATGAAGTAGATAAAACAAAGTAAAAAATAATAAAATAATAATGATAAGATAATTGTAGTAACAACAAATCTCACTAAACTCCATCAAGAAATGAAAATTGAAATTTCAATAATCAAGGTATCAAAATTACACAAAAGAAAAGGTACAAAATACCTTCAGGGAAAAATAAAAATATAGATATACAAAAAAATAATAAAGGGGGAGGATACATGAAAAAAAAACATCAGAGAAGAAGAAAACAAAATCATTATATCAATATTGAGCAAAACGGTTTTACAACAGGCGCATAATTTTTTAATAATCAATAGGAAAAACATCATTTATAATTATAAGTGTCAACAAATTATTTGAAAGATAAGAAAGAGGACTTTATGTTAATCAATGAAATCAGGGCGACAGGCCAGTCCTTTTCTGAAAACCAAGTTTTTTAGTGAGTTTTGTTAGTATAGTTAAATCATCGCCTATTATTTCACCATCATCTTTGTCCATCAGCATATAATAAAGGGATATGTTACTTCAAGTGGTTTGACTGGCGTTATTTCAAAACCCTCATACCACATCTATTTCTCAAGAATTTGGAGAGTCAATAGTTTTATTATTGAACTAAGAATTTCATTTTAACATCCATTCATTATGATTCTGACGTATCTTGTCGAAAGTACTGGCAGTATCATATAAGCTAAGTAGCACCAATGTCTGTTCTTTTCACGACAGAAAATTTGAAAAATTGAAATATATATCTTTCCCCTCACAAAACGTTAGCAGCAATATTTATCTTTCTCAGCTGTGTGTTAAATTATATAAAAAACAATGGATTCTTATCTGAATACTACAGTCATAAATAACTAATTTCTAACAAAAATATTGCGTCACAAAGAATGAAAATTGTCTATTCAGTGTTATTAAAATCCAAGAAGTATTGACTTACACTTGAAAAATGTAACAAAATTTAAGTTATTTCCCTTCTTAAATTGTATAGAAGTTCATTCATCAGAGAGATACGAACTGTAGGAGATATTTATAATGATAATTAGTCTACACAGTGAATTTTACTTAATATCGTAATTGTTACGGTTTTAGTAATTGTAACAAGGTATAACGCCTTTTCAAGTATTGTTGAACACTTTATTATGAACAATATCTTCTTATTTACAATACAAAATACATGATACTCAGAGATTATAAATGTATGACACTGAGTCTAATTTCACATCAGGCAGCATGAGTTAACATTTTTTTTTCAATTTAAACAAAGCGAACTTTAATGTTAAATAAAACAGATTCTCTAGACTATCGCCATTACATTTTTATTTTTATTCTGTCAAAAAATCTGAATCTCAATTTTTTAGATAATTTCAATTAAAATTAACTCCATGATTTAAAAATATCCCCTTCTTAAAGTGTATTACAATTATGCGTTTTTTATGGTATAACTTTAATTAAAATTAAAACACTTTTTTGATATTTATTGTATAACTTTATTGATTAAATATATTTAACAATATATGTCAATTAACAATATATTTTGTTAATGCTAATAAATGTTAATTAAAAATATACGTTATTTGTTATTAATAATATATTTAAATATATTGTTTATTATTTATGTATAACTTTAATTAAAATTAATGCAGTTAATTTTACAATTGAAGCACTTTTTGAGAAGGTTAATAAATTCTGAAATAAGCAGAGTTTTTGTTTTTCCTTACTTTTAATCAAAAGTGTTATTTTTATAAACATGAAACTGAATCCATATAGAAATTTCAAGTCATAAATAAAAATTTAATATTTATAAAACATCTTATATTTCTAAACAAGAAAAAATATTTTTAAAATTCCATTCCATGACATAACCTAACAGAAATCTGTTTCTTCTTCTTCTTCGCTTTTTCTACGACCTCTGAAATTTAGATCCACGTGGCATTTTTCCATGTTTTGTTAATCTTATAGCTGTTAAATGCATCAAACACAAATAATTTTTCTCCCAAAAAGCTCTTGTCTTATTTCTTACTAGCTGTTATGTCCGGCGTTGCTCGCGATTAAAACACTTTTATGTCTTATATTTTTAATAAAAAAACTATTTTTGTATAGAAAATTATAATACAAAAATTCATTTATCGTTTGAAACGTTCTTACTTCAAATTTCGTTCATAAATAGTGAAGTATAAGAAGGATTTTGACAAATGTTTTGTGTAAATTTATTAAATAGTTAAATTTTTATTAATAAAAAGCGTCAAAATAAGCCAAATCAATAGTTGTTCCCGATATAAATTATGAATCGTCGGCTTTTTAAGATTTTCTTTAGTATTCTTCCAGAATTTTGTTTATATGTTCTAGCAACAGCTCTTCATACGTATTCTTGTTCTTTATCAATAAAAAATACATTACTACAGATTGTGAATTTCATACACAATTGTTTTTTTTAAATTATGGAAATGAGAGCAACAATTTTGAATGCAAATTAAATTTGTGTCGCTGAAAAGCTATTTTTTAAACTTTAATATAGTATAAAAATAGTTATTATATTATAAAATTTTCGAAATATATCACAAAGAAAAACAAAATCTTGCTTAATTTTTAAATTTAAAAAATTAATTAACTTTTGGGCCTTTTAAAGTTGAGAGTGATTTTTCACTTGTTTTTAAAATATTTACAGAAATAAAAAGAAATTTGTTCAAAGTCTCACCGTTGCCTAGCAACGAAGTGTCATCTAATTTACTTTATTTAAGAATCGTCTGCTGCAGTAATTTATTTAACATTTCACAACTAAACTGCCTGGTATCTGCGTTACTCTACAATTTACACTCACGACATGCCAACAAAACCGATCAGCTTAAATGAAATGATTATGAAAGCTATTTTTTATATTTATCTTGCAATCTCTTATTATGAAAATGACAATTTATTGGATTTTAACACCATGCAATTTATGTCATGATATTCTGTATTCCATTCATTAATAAAAAAAATTCATAAATTTTGGGGAGAAAATAAAACACCCTTAATCCAGAGGTGACTTTTTTCTTCTAGCCCCTTTAAAACCTGGAGTTATTGGGAGGAAGCGACATAAATTGGACTCTTCGAACCTGGACGGCCATTTATCCCACAATCCCACCCCTTCCCTTAAGGCTTAGGGAAATGGGCAATGACAATTGGACCTCCTACCGCGCTTATCTCCAAAGCGATCTCAGAACCTGACGTCCAGTTAAAAGAAGCCGCCTTAGACCGGCCTTTGTCACTGTTAAGGAGAAATTTTGAGACCGCCCGAGACCGCCTCTCTTGGTGTGAGATGGTGAAAGGAAATTTTTTAGAATATGCTTTCGGTATTTTTCAATGAAATGCTATGCTTTCTAATGGGATGTAATTCAGTTTTTAGGAATAGTAACCAATTCTAGATAGGTATTTCTACAAACTTTTGAGAAATCTGATTTTCATTGCTCATTTGCTTTTGTTAAATGTAAAATATAAGAAGAAAAGAAATGCTGACTGAAAACTTGGTTAACTGGCCAAAGCTCATGAAAAAGCAAAGTTTTCATAAATCTAAGGCGGTACTCAGTACATTGTTAAACATTAAATAAATTGTGTAATTCGGTAGTTCGGAATTAGGATATAAAAAGCTGTCAAGAACCCTCGGAATCAACTTTTAAGGCTCCTGAGTTCGTGCTGATTCCATTTCATTTATTCTAACTACTAACAAAAGATTCACCGCAGAGAAAAAATTGTTTGTTATTAACTACAGAGGTAGGAAATAAACTTCAGTTTACTATACTGGGATCATAATTACAGTAGTAAACTGTATGACATTTCTTAAATGCATTTATTTTTTGATTTACAGGATGTTGTATTTATTTCCTTTAGCGGAAACGAAAAAAATTGCATTTGAAATGTAGTGCATAAACAGGTGAAATTAGTGATAGGAGAAAAAAAATCGAAGACAACTCTGTTTCCTTTCTTATGTGGTTGAAATAAAAAACAAGCGAGGGAAACCGCGACCTCGTATCATGTCATGGAGGGTTTCGAGGTTTTTAGGCAATACCAAAACTTAGGGAAATCTTTTTTTACTATTTTTATGTGAATCGGCATGGTAATTAAATTCCATTCGAAAAAAACGGATTTTGTTTCCGTATTGCATTATTTGGTTGCATTTTATTGTTCAGATTTTTGGTGTTACTATAAAAAAAGGAATTTGTGCGACCATTAAACGTCTTCTTGTGCTCACGATAAACTTTTTTGATTCTTATTTTGTTTTATTATAGCGTAAAGAGGATTAGTTCGATTCCGTATCGAAGATATCTTGAACTGGAAGGACGCAAAACATTCCGCCGCGATAAACACAATTTTGTGAATGTGATGTAGTTTTCTGATGAGATTAAGGCATGAAAAGGCAGAAAATGTGAATTAGGTGCTAGGAGTTTTAATATCTTAGTCTGCATACTTTTGTAACAGAGGGATTTCTGTTAATAGTTTGTCGTGTAATGAAAATCTGAATTAAATTTTGGTGATGCGTTTTTCTTTAAGTTCAAAATATAGTATCTTCTCTCCATATTTATAGCACTAATAAGTTAAACAAGGAATTAGTTTGACTCTTAGAATATTTTTTAAAACAGACTTATCAGCTTTACTTAAATTCGAAACGTGTAGATAAATTATAATAATCCGTATTCAGACGTTAGATAACGATATGTTGTGCCTTTATCCTTATCCAAATTTCCTTTTTTACGGGGAAAGTATCAAAAGGACTATCTAGGAACGCAATCTGAAAAGAAACCGTCTTGCACATGAAAACATTATTGTAATTTCAAGTGCTTTCATTTTTTTAATACTAAATCACTACACAAATTACCAAAATCTTTAAAAACATATTATTGTCATTATTATTATTTTCCAAAAAATGCGTTCTTATAGATATTTTTATTGATTAAATTCTATTGAACAATGAATCAATTAAAGGTAAGTTTTTAGATAATCATAACCAGCACAAAGCTCCCGATAAAAGTTTTATATATTTTTAATCCATCAATTTTTTTCTTCAATACATGAATGAGGGCATTAGAAACTATGGCAGAATCACGAAAAACATTCAAATGTTTGAAACACTAATAAATCTATTTGGTTCTTTTCTTGATGATTTTAATATTGTCAATTATTTGAAATTTCAGGATGGTAATATAACTGCAAAAGTATTTTATATCATTACAAACCTATATCAAAATTTAATTAGAGATATATGGGAAGGAACCTACGCATCGAATAAAATCAACAGAAGTATTATGCGCTTACTTTATTTTACATAACAATAACGCAAAATGACCTTTCAAAGATCATTCGATTTTGTTATATGACTTGTTTTGTTATATGACCATCTCGACTTAAATAAATAAAAATATTCTAAAAGTATTTCAAACTTCCTTTTCTCAATGTCGATTTACCAGTGTGTGTAATGGGAGTTTTTAACATTATTTTTATTTCGCAATTTTGAAATGTTTAGGAAAACATTTTCACCATCTATACGTTAAAATGAAATGAAATTCGATTTTAAACAATGTCAGTAAAATTACAACTCTATAGTTTGTATGATTTCCACAGTATTCTAAAAGTCTCTTTTGTTACAGCACGGGTGATTAGTAAAAGAAATATATTCAAATAAATAAATTTCTTATTTTCTTGAAAAGAAGTATATTGGAGCATTCAGTAAAAGTAATATCTAACTGTCAATGTAATATTTTCTTCGAAATTCCGTGGTAATGCATCAATAAATAAAAAAGAAAATTTGAAAATCTATCGACATTTTTTACTTAACAAGAATAGCAACATGAATGTAAAATAATCTATATTTGTATGGAAAATTTTTTTGTTTCGTCTCATAATATAGTTAAGTAAATCGAGAAGGTTTTTTAATAAATATCTCTTCCAACAGAGGAATTTTGTCCTAAATTTGATACCGAGCTTAATTATTATTGCAAAGAAGCCATACGGAACTTCAACTATTGAGCCTGCTGTATTTCGTATGACAAGAAATTAGGATCTACACACTATTATAAAAATACTATTCTGGAGTTTGATGCAAGCTTAAGCATACCTGCACGATTTTTCGTTCGATTCATAATTATCGTTTCAAAAAATAGGAAAATATCTCATCTCTGAAATATTTTAATAGAAGAATGAAATTTGTCATTTGTGTTTTAAAACATTTTTCTAAAATAAAAACATTCTCTTCTTATTTAAAAAAATGCAATTATAAATAGCACAACTTTAAAATTAAGAACAATGTATGCAAAAATCCAATTCCATATTTATATTCAACAGTGTATGCTCAGTATTCTATAGTATACAGCAAAATTCTTCTACAATTCTCACCACGTGACAGAATTCCTTAACGATGAATAATCAGACATTTGATTAACGTGTCAAACAAAAATCAATCTGACAGAAAAATATGCTATAAATATAATGAGAAACTGCTCATAATAAGAAAACTAAGAACAGAATAAAATAGACAAAAATAAAAGAGAGAAAATAGCTTCTGACCTCATGCGTGTGATAAAGGTTTCGCCTAAATAAAAATAAATGGCATTATTAGAATATCTCTATGCTTCCCAGTACACTCCAAGCCTCTACATCATTAAATCCATTCTTCCCCTTTGTGACTCACAATTTCGAAATAGAAAAATCAATTAAATTACATGCCAGGAATGGAATAAATTCGGGAAAGAAACACACCGAAGAAATCAATCATATGGTTTATTTCGAATGTCTAATGACCAAGATCACGCTGTCGTCCGTCCATTAAAGTAACAAATTTTAGACGAGAACTTCTCCTCCGTGTCAGTCTTTTGAAATCCCAAGGCGACGAATCTTCGGAAACATTTTTTTGTCTCCTTTTCTTCTCCTTCTTTCTTTTCTAGGCTGTGAGTTCTTTTGCGTTTAACCATGATCCAGGAGTCACCAAATTGACGGAGAAGAGAGGAGATAACAACCGAGAGACAGGAGAAGATGGTAAATTTCTACTTCCTCCTCTTTTATTTTTTGTGATGCTTATTTGTTTTTCTTCTTCGAAAGGAGTCTGAAAGAGGAAGGAAGGCACTAGAGGGATTCAAAGAGAATTTCCAAATCAACTTTATCTTATCACAGAAACGGAGACGAAAACTGCAAATTAGCTAAGTCTGGAGAATACTCCTCCCTCATTGAAATATCTAGTAGTGGGAAATTTGTTTTTCCGTCTTGTTGCTTTGAGGTCATACTCTTGTGAAGAATTTGGAGAGAAAATATGGATGTTTGTATACAATCCACGTCAAATATGTCCAATCAAATGCTGCCAACGCCTGGAATACTATGCTTGTAAGATTTGGGCTAAATTAATTCATGTTGATAAATACTTGTATTATGTAACCTGTAGCCAAAAGTAACACTTTATACTTTCTTGTCTTTTATATGCTACTGGGCTGCAAATATTTCTTTAAAAAGTATATTGTTTTGAATCAGTAACTATGCAAATTTATTGTCATAAAGTCTACTGTATATTATCTTCAACTTTTAAAACAAATTAAGTTATTTTAAGCAAAAGTCAAGAAATGGTTAGATTAAATTTTTTAATGTATTCCACAGTGTCCTGTATATTTTAAAGGAAAAGCGATGGTTATTGCTTTAATTGGAATAATATAAGAAATAATATTACTTAAATTACACATCAGGAATGGAATAAATTCGGGAAAGAAGCCCGCTGAAGAAACCAAATCGACGGTTTATTTCCGATGTCTGATGACCAAGATCACACCGTCGCCTGTCCTTTAGTGTAACAGATTTAAGACGAGAACTTCTCTTCTATTTACCTCTTTTGATTTCCTCAGACGACGGATCTTCGGTAACCATCTTTTTTTGCTTCGCTTTCTTCTTCTTCCTTCTTTTGTCAGCTGCGAGTTTTTTTGCTTTTAACCAAGATCTAAGAGCCACCAAACTGACAGAGACGAGAGGAGATAATAGCCGAGAAACAGGAGGAGATGATGGTAAATTTCCAGTTCATCCTACATTTTTTTCTGGTGCTTATTGCTAGTTTTTGTATGTATAATAGATTTTTACCCTGTAGCCTCGTGAACAAAACATAATGTATATCTTTTATATTCTACAGAGCTGCAAATATATTTTTAATTGAATATTGTTTTTATTGAGTAACTATTTAAAATTATTGTCCTGAAAGGTGCTGTATATAAATTATCTTCAATTTTTAAAATAAACTTACATTTTTTAATAAGATCAAGAACTTGTTAGATTAAATTTTTTAATATTTTTACAGTTTCCTGTACATTTCAAAGCAAAAGGAATGGTTAATGCTATGATTGGATTAATATAGGAAATAATCTAACTTAAATTAAATGATTTTATAGAATAATGCCCAATTTGAAGATTCAGTCTAATATTTGGCTCATTTCATTTAAAACTTTTGCAACGTTATCCGCTGAATCGAGTGACAGTTAACTGTCATGCTTCAATACCGAATCAGATGTTCATGATATACATAACACAGCTCTTTGCTTTATCGACATTCAATGGTCTGAGCCACGAGAATCAACAGAGAAAACCGACCTTAGAAGCCAAAAATGATCCATAACACCACAGTATCCCTGTGCAAATTCGGAAAAAATCTCTAAATTATATAATAAATTTAGAACCATTTTAATATAAATTCATTTTATTTCTTTTTAGGACATGTAATATGGTTTTTTTTGGAGAATAAAGAAACAATTTTTATTCTTTTGTAATGAAAAACCCAAACTTTTCAAAGGCATTAAGATAGCATTCAAGTTATTTTTCTTTATTTTATAAATCGCTAGTTACGGAACATAGAATTAAACAGACATTTTAGTATTTGAAAATTATAAAAGAAGGGTTGGGCTTAATATTTAAGAATTGAGCTAAACCGAAGTCCAACAAACTCCACTAAAATCATTTAAACATTTTCACACTAATTTAGAGACCACGTTAGCCCAGTTGATCATTCATTGCGGCCTAGTGGTTGACTCGTGGATTCGTGACTTGACTATTTCAGGTTTGATGTTTGATTTCGCCTGATCATTCACCATGTCTCTCTGAACATTAACCCTAACGATACGGGAACGTCCCAAACGTCTCTTCAAGCAAAAGATGGTGGCCGTCCGTAACGTCCGAATATCAACATGAAATTGCCAACCTCTTTCGTTAAGTGTAATTGATTTCAAACTCCCGGCGCGGGCTTTCTTCGTTAGAGTGGCTAGCCCAGATGGGTTAGGGAAAATGTGGGTTTTCATAGAATTCGGAGAGGGCCAGCTGTAATTGTGGTTTTTGAGGTGGAGGTGAATTTCCCTTATCTCTGATAGAAGAACTCGGGTGTTTCGAATTTTGAGGTCCCTCTATTCCAATCTTAGGTCTTAGGAATCAGAGGGTTAAAAGTATAGGCTCGAACATGCATCCTCTGATGAGTTGCAGAATTTTGGAGAGTATTCTACCACATCTGTTGCTTTTCTCATTACCTGACTACCGGGGGAAATGGACAAGTCCTTTGAAAAAAGTCCTTTGTGAAGTTTCAAAAATAATTTGCATATCACACGTTTGTATATTTTTTCAACCTATAAAGCGTACACACAAGCTCTTTAAAAACTAGAGAAACGTTGCTTAAATATTTAAACGTTTCAAAACTATCGGAGTATTTTGAATAATCCTGGAAAATTGAGGTTTTTCACTTGTATCAAAATTGATTAGATTTTTTTAGATTTTGAGGGTATAGGAATGAGAAACATGTTAAGATTCAGTTGTTGATTTGTTTCTATCCATGTTTTTTCTCTCTCGATGTTTCGAATTCTAACTCATCAAATTTTGTTTGGTTAACACAATTGAATCCGTAATGGTACATCCAAAAAAATCGGGAAGAAATTAGAAATATATTATAAAAGCAGACGAAAGAAATAACGTATTAACGAATCAATAAATATTTTTTTTTAAATAAATAAAAAATTTGTAGAGATTCCGATCAAGCAAATCTAAATTATGTTTAGTAGTTTTTAAAATCGTACATTTTAGTTTCCCATTTTTGAATAATGGTTTTCGGTAATCTTGTTTTGCTAAATATTTTATTTTTCATTCCTATTGAAACGAAATCATTCTGTCATCTATAAGAGAATTCCAATGTATTTTCGTTTGATTTTATGCATTTCAACTATTAATCCTTTCAGACCTGGTGTCCGGTATACCGGACATCAATTTTAAACTGCTCCTATTAATTCAATATGTGACGAAACTGCATGCTGTTTTTTATTTGATTCTAGAATTTCTTATCAATATAATCGTTGCAAGAATTTTTTTTTCAGGCATGGAATCGTTTCATTTTTTCAGTTTTTTAAAAAAAAAATTGTGGAATTCATCTTTTTTCTCAAAATGGAGCTCGGTGGTGAATTTTTTTTTCAAAGTAATTTCTTGTTTTTAATCCTTTTTTTACCATTTAAAAGCATTCTACATTATTTTATTACTCTTTGACAACCAACCATTTTAAAGTGTAATTTGTGTTATTTTTTTTAGTTGAAATATCCGGTATTGTCCGGATGCCGGACATGGGGTAACTTCTTTAATTTTGCATCTACAGGCTTGAAATTTCATTTATGCTTTAATATTTGCACTAGTACACAGTATGCCAAAGGAAAAAATTCTAACTCCTTTATTTTTTAATTCCGACTGAAGTGGTTAATACTACACTTTTAAATATTGATAAAACAGCATATCGGATATAATTATGTTTTAAATAATTATGATTGTTATAGGATTAGCATAAGCAAGAAATATAAAGCTGTAAATTCAAATTTCGACATAAACCGTTTTACGAAAGATTGTTAGTCTAATCTACCTTTAATGCAATGAATTCTTTCACTAAATTAAATATTTAAAATTATTCAAATTTCTGAACGACTTCACGGAATATTTTGTCTGAGATATTTTACATTTATAAATATTATTTTTACCTTAAATGAGAAATATGGAAGTAATTTCTTTTCTAAATCCCAGTTATTCAGCATCCACTCACATAAAATTGTCACCTATGCAACCATTTCAATTTAAGGAACTGAAAAAAATATATATGAACAGTTTTTTTATTTAATAGCACATACTTCTAATACCCTAAAATAGACAAACCAGAAGAACAATGCCAAACGAAACAGATAAAGTGCGATGCTTTTATTAAGGGAATATTAGAAATTTTAATTAGCCACGAACGCTCCATAGGAAACTTTGTTGAATGAATTCAGCTTGCCTTTAAATTAAGCGAATCATTAAAATTTCCTCAATGCTCCAATAAAGGGATCTTAGTAAAGATTCATTTTGGGACAAGTAATGAGATTCAGAAAATAATCATATTCTTGAAGAGAAAAGATTTCTAGGATAATTAGCGATCCAAACATTTTAATTACAAATTAATGCTTCTCGAAATCTATTTACATTACAGTTTACCAGTTGTTTCCGATTATAATGGGTGAGGGTATTATATTATTACGTTCGGCTAATATAACACTAATGAAGGCAAGTTTTGTAACATTAATAGCCAATTTGACAGAAGAATATGCATTTATTAAGCTTTCGAAATGAATCGAGAAATACCACGCTTGTTTAAATAGAAAATGCATAAAAGCGCTCTGAGAGCAAAGCATGAAAACCAACAAAAACGTGTTGTAATCTCAGCATTCTATAAAATAGGTTTAAAAAAATAAAGTAAATTTCTTTATGTAATTTATCACGTACATTCAGACATAGACATGCATAAATATATGATATCAGTATTTACTACTCTAAACGTTTTCGGACAATTTTTTCTGAGATATTCAGTTATCGAAATATCATAAACGTTGTTTAAAAATGTGATATGATTGTAATATCCAATAGAATCATTTTAGCCATAAATCAATCACCAACAATAATCCTTTCTCGTATCAGAACTCATATGATTCGAGATTCAGATGAATCTTCAGAACTCTTCGTAGGCAGAAATGTATTGATAGTAAATTTTCCCTTATGTGTTAATAGAACGGTTTAATAGGAAGTGTGTAAACCGTTTTGACTTTGTAGGAGAAGTTGAGAAAAATAATGAACCAACCCACAATCTTAGCGAAACTCATATTTTTTAAACATTCAAAATTATCTAATTTATAAGTACTTCTATTTAGTATAGGTTAGCTAAAACTCTTGGTCTCCTTTGGTTTCGAAGACAAACATGTTTTTTATTTCCATATTATGTCTAGCTCAGTTGAATGAAAACTATGGATTGGTATCTACTTTCAGTTAAATATTTTGATCTTTTTTTCCTGTCCACTCATGTACAACATTTAAAGCCCTTTTTATCAAAAGATATTTTCAGATTTCAAAAGACATACATAAAATCAGAAATTTATGTATTTATCAATAAGACATTTCTTATAATTTCAAAATACCTGAATAATATGTGATATTGAATAAAGCTGCTTCATTCATGAAAATTACTGAGTTTGCAACATGTAGCCGAGCATTGGCATGCTGAGAAATCACTTTGCCTTGTCTCTGTTCGTCTAGCGGCCGTTTTTTCTTCAATGCTGAGCTCAAATCCATAAAGTGTAGTCGATAGCGATCTCCCGTGATGGTTTGTTCGGTTTGAGCAGCTCATAATAAATTACAACCAGCTGATACCACCAAATGCAGAGCTGAATCTTGATAACATGGATATTCGGCTTTGCCGACAATGTTGATGCATGACCGGGCTTAACCCACGATTTTCTACATTTAGAGTTATCGTAGTGTATCTATCTTTCACCGCCAGTCACCATACGATGCAAAAAAACCTTTCCCTTTCTGCCGTTGAAGCAACTGTTCACACGTGAAAAGACTCCGTTCAACGTCTCTCGGCTTCAACTGGTACGGCACTCATTGACATTTCTTTCGAATCATTCCTAATGCTTTCAAACGTTTCGAGACTGTTGTGTGTTGAACTCCTAATGATTCAGCAAGTTCAGCTAGCGTCTGATATGAGTCTTCATTATGTAATACCTCCAGAGCATTCTTTATCTTCAACATTAAAATCAATTTTTTTGAAGCGTCTAAGGCAATCTCTGCATGATGTTTCCGACAAAGCATGGACGCCGTAAGCCTCAATAAGAATTCTTTGCGCTTCAGCTGCAGATTTATATAAAAAAAAAGCACTGCAGTAAAATTCCTTGCACATACTCTTTCTTTGGCACGAAATTTGACATGTTTAACACTATGAAAAAAGTTGTTTACACTTCGGCGAAAAGTTTGCTTATAGTAATTCTATCAAATGCGTCCCCATTTTAAACTGCACGCACTGGTAACGCCATCTGCTGGAAAAAGAGCGAGAACTTATTCTTTCGATACAAAAAATGAGGTGCTTAGTTTGTATCCATTGCATTATTATTGTTCTCACACTCACAATTACCTCACAATTTTATACATTTTCAACTAATATTAACTCCATGACATAAAAATATCCGCTTCCGTAGATATATTTTAATCACACGTTCTTATACTGTAAACTTTAATAATTAATAGATATAGTTAAGTTAAAAATTGAAGTATAAAGAAAAAGACTGGAAAAAAAAGAAATTTCGTTTTTTTAAAGTTTAATCCAAAATTATATCTCTTTGATCAGTAAACTGAATCTATACTGAAACTTCATGCCAGAAATAAAAATCCCATATATATGAAATATCTCATAATTTTTATAAAAATAAAATTATATTTTCCAAAATTCAGTTCCCTACAGAAATTCGGAAGCTTGCAGTGACAGATTCCATTTTTTCATTAATCTTACAGTTGTTGATTACATAAAATACAATAAACTTTTTCCAAAAAATCTTTTGCCTTTTTTCCTACAACAAATGCTTCACTCCCACAACACAATATAAAAACTAAGAAAAAAAGACGGACAGTAGAAAAAGAAAAACTTCAAGTCCCTCTTGCATTTGATAACGATTTCTTTAAAATAAAAATCGCATTAGGGGAAATTCTTTCCACATCTATACCTCAAAACTTTTCTCTCTTTAATGCAATTCCTTTTTGATGCGAGTCATAATTTGCCCACCAGAAAAATCAATTAAATTACCCACCAGGCCGGGAATAAATTTCTTAAAGAAACACACAGAAGGGATCAAGGAAATAGTGTATTTTGCCTGTCTTATGTTGGAGACCACGTTATCACTCGTCCATTAGAGAAACAAATTTAAGACGAAAACTTCTCCTCCATTTTCCTCTTTTGAATTCCCAAGTCGACAAATCTTTGGATACTCGTCTTTTTGTCTATTATTTTCTACAACGTCATCTTCTTGCTTTTTTTCTTTTTTCTTCCTTTCTAATTCTTTTGCTTTTAACCTCTATCAACTTCTGATTGTAGCGAAGGAGAAGGAAGTAGAGAAAAGACTGAAGAGACAGGAGACGAAGGTAAATTTCCAGTTTCCTCCTTCTTTATTTTTGTCTAGTGCTTACTACTTTATTTTTTCTTCTCTCTTGGAAGGCTGAAGGAGACCCTAGAGGGATACAAAGAGGAGCTCTAGGTCTATTGCATCTTTTTTCAAAAGGAGACAAAAATTTTGAATATACTACATCTGGAGCATACGTCTTTATCATTTAAATATTTCATATGTGGAGCTTTGGTATTCTGTCTTTTCACTTTGAACTCGTCAACTTAAAAACAATTTGGTGAATAACTGTGTTTCAAAGATTACTATCCTCTTCAAGAATCTTCACTCAATTCTGACAATAAATTCCCATAGCGAGGAATACTTTGATGAAGAGGAAAATTTTATACATCTTAATAAAAACATGTCTTGTGTAAACTTTAGCTAATAGCAATATAATTCATCGTTTCTTAAATTTATTATTGGTAAAATTATTTTTGTAACAGTGGTCTTTTCTTAATTATATTTGATGATTTTTCCGAATATTCAGGTTAAATAAATGAATATTCATGCCAATACAATAACTTTTATAACTTCTAAAATGAAACGGCATCAAACTGAATTAATTTATGCATGCATGTGTAAAGTCAAAGCGAAATATAACTCTTTTTCCTTTCTTTATTATACCATTAGATTACTCAAGCAAGCAATAGTTGATAAAAAGTCGCGGAGAGAGCATTTCCGAATTTTCTCAAAAAGAAGAAAGTTAAAGAAGTAATGGATTGAAGTTAAAAATTTTGAACTGCATTCTTTCAGTTATTACTCGTATTAACGTATGAAACAATAGGTCTTGTCTGTATGAAATTGCATTATTCGTTTATTTGCTTTGCTTCCGTGCTTATGCAGACTTTTCAGAAATTTAATGTTTTATATAATGACAATTGCAATTTTTTCAAGATTTTGGGTAGGAAGTATCCATGAGCTCGAGATGAAGAGATTTTCAACAATGTAAATTTTGATTAAACCCATGGAACGTGTGCTAGGAAGATCAATCAGAAGCTTTCTCGTGTTTTTAGTTAAGTTGCATGAAAGCCAGTTTTAAAGTTATGTAGATAATTATTTTTGTACACATCTTAATAGAAAGCAATTAGATCCATGGAATTAAAACACAAGTCCAATTATAGAATGCTATTCCAATTAAGAGTTAACAGAATGTCGTTCGTTGTGTTAAAATACTTGGAATTCAAACATTTAATTTTTTAAAAATTTTTTTAAACGATTTGCATTTTGAAATTCGGAATATTTGCTAAGGTAAAATAGATGTTTTTTTCCGGGTTTAGTTCAGTTGAAATTACACCCTATTAAAAGCCACGCGAGAGATATTTTGGTTCAATCCTCAAACTTTCGAACTCTGTTAGATAACAGTGATTGATCTAGGAGGAACAAAATGGATATCCAACGTGTTGAATTCATATGAACTAATATAGAATGAATTTTTTAAATTATATTTTCTCTTTTATAATTTGAACAAGTATGCATTTTTATTTGAAATTTTCACAAAAACATCTCGATTGTTAAAATATATTCTGCTTTTCTGTGATTATAAAATGCCTTTTTTCAACTATTTTTCTTATATCTACTAAAGCTCTCTCGGTCATTTTTTCTTAACTGAAGAAAGCTTTTCGATGTTTCCGAGCTCATTCTTATTACTATATTCATTACTTCAAGAAAAAAGAATTTATTTAGCGGTTGAAATACGGCGAATAAACTTAATTAAATGTGGTGTCACCTTGAAACTAAAATATCGTTTTCATAGCAATCATAATTTAGGTTGAGTAAAGTTACAACTGCAAAGTAATGAGAAATAAAGTGGAAATCAAGAAAAGCTAATTAAAACAACAGAATAATATTTTATGTAAAAAGGTTTTCGAAACACTTTATTTCGCACTATTAATTGGAATGTAAATTGCATGATCAAATCGAAAAAAAAGAAAGAAAGAAAGAGGCATGTCAAAAGGTTCGATATGTCTGTTCATATATATTTCTATTTCTTGTTTAGCTATGTAGAAGTTCATCAACTAATATTGTTTATTTTTAAATATTCCCAAATAAAATGTTTTAAAAGTTTATCAAGTAAATTATTTTTGAGATTGAAATAAAATTTTAAATGAATAGAGAATCTAAGCTATGGAATTAAGCCTGCAATGTAATAGACTAATAAAACATTAATTTAAACCCTCCTGGAGACAGGCCTGAGAAATCTGAACGAATTTTTTTCCTCCACAGCGGCTTATTCGGTAAAAAAAGTCCCTTATATGGGTCAGACCCGAGATTTTCCACCCACCAGTTTCTCTCTTCCCCCCAGATGTTATGCGGCGAGATATTGACAGGGAGTGTCTATGGTCAGGGGAGGGTAAACTTGAATAGTTCTAGTCTTTCAGCGTAAAATCAAGGTCAGATGTTCCCTTCCTAAAATTCACAGACCATTTTGAGTTGTTACTTCTTAGATTTAGAGAGTAAATGTGTATCCAAAATGAGTGTCAAGTAACGGGAATAAAATTGAACGCTTATAAACCTTGAATATACACATATACGAATTGTTATTAGCCTGATCTATAGGATTTTTAAATTTCCTAACCTAAGAAATGTATTAATTTAAAAAATAAATAAAAGGAATATAAAATTAAAAATTAAAAAGTTAACAGTTTTCTGTTTTATATATTACTTTCATTTTATGACATTCGAATACAAATTGCTTCTGAAACTTAATTTTTTTGGATATAAAATACTATACATTTATAGAAGATTTACTTAACATATGAGTACGTTTATACCTTTTAATGAAAACTTTTTCTATTCTTTCTTCTTATTCTCCTTATTAGCGCATTTAATAAGGATAATGCACAGAATGTATGTAATAAACGTGTCGAACCGTTTCATTCTGAAAAGATTAACATTGTTTATATAAAATCATATAATTTCCTAATTTGTTATAATTGGGAATTTAAAGGCTTAATTTTTATCTTATATGTGAGCATTATATAAGATCCTTACTGGGTATTAAGATACATTTCAACATTAAGTATTACAATACATTTGCACATTAAGTATTACAATACGGTATTTTAATTAAGTAATTCTTAATTGTTAACATTTAATAACGCAGAAATATTTTTTCCACAGTCCCCCCCCCCCCCTCCTTTAACGGATTCCTAGATACACCCTTGCTTAAAAATACTAAGTTATAAAAATTTAATCAAAATGAAAATTTATTATGAAAATTTAATTTTAAATTTAAAAAAATAAAATCGTAATCACATACAGATCGTTTTATATCAGACGTCTGCTCTTGAGAACGTTTCTCCTCGCATCAGAAATTTCAGCCTCAAATGCGAATAAAGAATTTTACAATCCAATTTCTAAAATGTTTTAAAAGGAAATATAGTGCAGTGGAAAAATAAATCTGTCAATCATGATTTATAAAAATTAACACCCAATCCTTTTTAAAATCCTTATTAAAACAATTATTTCCATTTTTTGAAATTATCATATTGAAAAGGCATTCTGTTCAGTAAATAATTACTAACAAACAAATTTTAAGTTATTATTTTCTATATTTGAGTTGCCATTTTGTCAACAAACTCCACGCACCAGAAAATTGATTCCAACCACAAAATGTGCTTCGGTCTGCTACGACATCGGAACTGCAATAGCTTTTGATAGGTAAAGTATCCATAACTTTTTAGGGTCAAGTACCCCTAAGTTGACTTTTTCGAAATAATCTAATAATTAAACCATTTAGAATTAAGATTCTGCACAACATAGTACATCAAATTAAAGCTAGACGTAAGCTTAAAACTCATAAATATTTTAAATCATCATATATTCAATAGTAAACTTCCTGTCCTCTGAGGAATGAAAAAGTGAAAATTTACTTTCGTATCCCCAAAATATATTTACCTACACACCATTCCGATGGCTTTTCAGCTTGGAATGAAAAACCCCTTCAATAGACCATATTACCAAAAGTGAAATAAAAATGGCACACAAAAATTACCAATTATCTCACAAGCTAAGACAATCACGTAGAGTCAAGTATCGTTAGTTTCCCCTTCAATTTATATCTTTATATTCTGTATTTCATTCATTAATAAAATAGAATTTCGTAAATTATAGGAGAAAATCAAAAGGAAATATTTCAGAATGTACTAATGGTATTTTTTGAATAAAATTCTATGCTTTCTAATGGGATGTAATTCAATTTTTAGAAATAGTGACTAATACTCAATCGATATTTATACAAGCTACTGCGACATTCGATTTTTGTTGTCATTTACTTTTGCTGAATCTGAAATATCTGACTGAAGTAATTGCCGACTGAAGAATTGGCTGAAGGTCCAAAGCATATGAAAAAGCAAAGTTTGTCTAAATTAAAGATTGTACTCAAATAACACTGGACAACAAAATTTTTTTTCATGTTGCTTGAGAAAGAAAGGGTTATTCCTATATATTTTTGTGCCCTGATTTCAAATCTGTTAACCATTTTCTTCAATCACCCATAGTTTTTGAGCAACTTAGTAATTCTTATTATATACATTAGGAAATCACAATCAGCTTGCAATATTTACACAGGCATATTAAAATGCTACAAACCTTCACTTTCTTGTGTACTTGGCCTGTCGACTGTGCTTGACATGAGGAATATCCATTTTCAGTGTCCAACAATAGTCAGCTAACATTTTGGGATTCCATTTCCCTTGGTAACGAGCTCCCATATTCGAGATATCCTGATGGAACCGTTCACCATGCTTGTCGCCTAATGATCTAAAGTTTTCAGGGAAGAATTCTAAGTGGGAGTGCAAGAAATGGATTTTCAATGACATGTTGCATCCCATGCTTTTGTAGGCCTTTAAGTAAGTTATTGACGATTTGCCTTAGTTTCCGCTTTGTGATTTCCTAGGAAGTTTTCTGCTAACTCCTTAAACGATGTCCATGCTGCGGCTTCCTTTTTAGTCAGTTTACTCTCAAACACCGGATCCTTCATTAGTTGTCTAATTTGAGGTAAAACAAATATGCCTTCCTTAATTTTTGCTTCATTCACTTTTGAAAACTTCAGACGTAAGTACTGAAATATCACTTTAACAAAATTCTTCATCAAACTTAATTTAATGTGCAGTAGAGGCAAGATAATTTTTTTCTGAGGGAACTAGTGGTTCGTTCTCTTCATTCTTCACACCCGGTATGAGGAACTGTTGCCTGGGCCACACCTTCGTGATGGAGTGCTTTTTTCTGTCCCTGCTGTCCCACTGTAACAGAAAGCAACAAAACTTGGTGTAGCCTGCTTGAAATCCAACTAAGACGGGAATCACTTTCACGTCAGCACGGATATAACAAGAATGCTTGCTGTACTCAATACTGAACAACATATGCTTCAAGGTTTCGTATGTTTCTGTCATACGAACAGCATATCCTACAGGAATCGAAGGGTGCTTGTTACCATTGTGTAACAGAACTACTTTTAAGCTGACCTTTGAAGAGTCTATAAAGAAACGACATTCTTGAGGGTTATGTTGTAGCCCTAGAGCCGTAAACAACGAGTCAACATCATTACAAAATATCACATCACCATCTTGGCCAAAGTTTCCACGTACTGTGAATTAGAAACATCTGTCCTTACAAAGTGGCTCATGCACTGAATCGTATTTGCATTGTAGGATTCTCGATCCAAAAACACCTGTTATAATTTTAGACATACAAACTTTTTTTTATGAAAATTATATTTGTAAGAACATTTCAAACCGAAACACTATCTTCTTGGCTGGCAATTAATTTTTTCGGAAAGTATTTTTGACTCAAGATCCGACATATTTCAATGACATTTTCTATGTACATGTAAGCAATTACGAGTAGTGTTGCTGAAAAACAGTATGTTATAGAGGTTTTTCGAGATTATATTCGTGTTCAGTGACCATGAAAACACCATTATCAGTTAAAATCTCAAAGGCAGCAAAAAATATTCTGGCTACGGCATTGATTCAAATAAAAGAAAGGAGTGGGTAGAGGTTTTGGTGCGAGTTCATGTTGCATAAAATTGGAGGGTGATAGACAAATTCTGATTGGTTTTTTGAATTCAGAGCGTGAAAGTACATAAGAATTAGCTAAAATCATACGGGCAACAAAATGGTTGTTGTCCAGTGTAATAATTGAACATTAAATAAGTTGCATAATTTGGTAGTTCGGAAATAGAACATAAAATGTAATCACGAATCCTCTGAATCAACTCTTAAGACACTTGAGTTCAATCTGACTTCCTTTTATTTATTAGAATTAGTTGCAAAAGTTTCATCTCAACGAAAAAATTGTTTGTCTAAAGATACATACCAATGTACTAGACTAAGTACCGAGGAAGACAATAAAATTCAGTTTACTACACTGGGAACATAATTAAGTAGCAAAATATTATTTTACCGGATATTACCTTTATCGATAACTAATAAATTGTCTCTGCGTGGGGGCAAAATGAAAAGGTGGGTGGTAGAATGAAAAAAAATATTTCAATGGCAACACTGTTTTCTATTTTTGCGGTTGAAATAAAGAATAAGCAAGAGAAACCGAGACCTGGTATCTTATCAGGAAGCGTATCGAATTTCTTAAGCAATACAAAAAGCGTAGGAAAATCTTTTTTTCTTACTTTTTTATGCGAATCGACATCGTAATTAAATTCCATTCGACGGAATGGATTCTGTTTCCGTATTGCCTTATTTCGTTGCATTTTATTGTTTAAATTTTTGGTTTTTCCGATAAAAAAGGAATTTGTGCGACCATTAAGCGTCTTGAATTGTTCACGATACACTTTTTTGTTTCTCATTTTGTTTTATTATAGCGTAAAGAGGATTAGTTCTTTTCCGTATCTAAGATATCTTGAACTGGAAGGACGCAAAACATTCCACCTAGATAAGCACAGTTTTGCGAATGTGATGCAGTTTTTAAATGAGCTTAAGTCATGAAGAGGCAGAATATGTGAATCAGTTGCTAGGACTTTTAATATCTTAGTCTGGAGACTTTTGTAACAGAGGGATTTCTATTAATAGTTTGTCTTGTAATGAAAATTGGAATTAAATTTAGTGATGTATTTTTTAAAATTCAAAATGCAGTATTTTCTCTCCATATTTATTGCACTAATAAGTTAAACAAGGAATTAGTTTGTCTTTTAAAATATTTTTAAAATAGATTTATCAGCTTTACTTAAATTCGAAACGTGTATATAAATTATAATAATCCGTATTCAAAAGTTAGATAACGATTTGTGGTGCCTTTTATCTACATCAAATTTTCCTTTTTTGGGGGAGAGTGGTAGGTTGGAAATCAAAAGGATTACCCAGAAACGCAATCTGAAAATAATAACTGTCTTGTACAAGAAAAGATTTTGGTATTTTCAAGATTTTTTTTTGAATCTAAATTATTCCTACCTTCCAAGAATTACCGAAAGCTTTAAAAAATATTATTGTTAATAATATTATTTTGCTGAAAATGTGTTCTTACTGATCTTTTCTGTTAATGATTGAATTCAATTGAAAATTATTCACTTAAATGTAAGTTTTTTGACGATCTTAATCAGTACAAAATTCCCGATAAAAGATTTATATCATTTCAATCCAGCTATTTGTTTTCATCAGTGCATAAATTGGGGCATTAGAAATTATGGCAAAATCACGAAAGACATTCAACTGTTTGAAATAATAATAATTATATTTGGCTCTCTTCTTGATGCTTTTGATATTAATTAGAAATTTCAGGATGATAATACAACTGCAAAAGTATTTTAAATCTTTACAAACCTACATTAAAATGCATTTATATATATATGAAAAGGTATATGTGCATCGAATACAAACAACAGGAGTGTTATGCACTTGATTTATTTTACCTAAGAATATCGCATAATGACCTTCTCAAAAAAGCATTCGATATTGTTATATGACGTTGAATTTTGAAGTGTTTCGGAAAATGTTTCCGAAAATAATAGTTTCGCCATATTTACATACAAAAATGTATTAAAATTATATTTAAAACAATGTCAGTAAATTTGAAACTCTATATTTTATATAATTTCCACTGGAGTATAAAAACTTATATTTTATTATAGCAACGATGATTTTAATACAACTTAATTAATTATTATTTTCATGAAAAGAAGTATATTGGAGCATTCAGTAAAAGTAATAGTCAACTGTCAATGAAATATTTTCTTCTATCATCAGTGGCAATGCATAGATAAATAAAAAGAAGAGTTGAAAGTCTACCGGCCTTTTTTACTTAACATGAATAGCAACATGGATCTAAAATAATCTATATTAACCCTCCGACTCCCGCGATTTCCGCGTGGTGGAAGCAAGTCTATTTTCTGCTGCATCATCTTATTTTTGAAAGCTAATGGGTGTACTTAGTACTTTTAAAGCTTTGAATCATATTATACTAATAAAGCCTTCCATTTAAATAACAATTCGCTTGGTTCAACGGTATTTGAACATGCTTTCTAACATTGCATTTAAATAGTAATTAAAAAAAATTATGCAGTCAGAGTTTTAGAGAGGTCACAGATCCTTCTGTATTTGTTATACCAAGGAGTTAGGACTTACACACTATTATAACAATGCTATTTTTTCCAACTCTGGAGTGCTTAAGCAATGTTGCAAGATTTTTCGTTCTATTCATAATTATAGTTCGAAAGTTAGGAGAAGATATCATCCATGATACAAGGTGAGTTCGAAAAGTTCGGTGAATGGTCGCATAGTTGAATAACCGGGCTGGTTCGGATGCTGCGCTCACGCTGACGCAGTGAGAGACATGGCAATTAGTGCCCCCTAGCGTCCAAATCACGACAGTTAAGCGGAACTGCGCGCTACGACCAATTTAAAGAATGATTGTGAGAAGGCCCGTCACTGCGAAATGGAGCAACGCATGAACATCAAGTTTTGCTTCAAATTAGGCAAAACGGCGAAGGAGACACACGAAATGTTAGTGAAAGTGTACGGTGTGGACGCAGTGAGCAAAACGTGTGTTTTTGAGTGGTTTAAACGATTTAGAGATGGAAAGGAAGTTGTCAAAGATGATCCGCGTTCGGGTCGACCACCAACAAGAACAACTCCAGACAACATTGAACGAGAACGACGGATGCTTGCGGATGATCGACGGCTGTCTTTGAGAATGGTGGCAGAAAAATTGAAGATAAGCCTAGACAGTGTCAGCAACATTATCCACGAACATTTGCAAAAGCGTAAGAAAAAGGTCTACGCTTTTCCGACATTGTGCAGGTCCAGCAACGTGTGACAACGGTGCTTCGAGCGATACCGAAAGAAGTGTTTGCTGAGAGTTTCCAGCAGCTGTACAACCGGTGTCAAAAGTGTATTGTAGCTAATGGTGATTACTGTTAATGCCAGTAAAGGTATTTTGTTTGTATACATTGTTTCCTTTATTTTATGAGGCCATTCACCGAACTTTTGAACGCATCTTGTATATCTTTATAGAAGAATGAACTTCGTCATTTGTGTTTTAAAACGTTTATTTTTAAATCATAATATTCTCTACTTTCTTCATAAGCAATACAATAATAAATAACACAACTTTAGCATTAAGAACAATGTATGCAAAACTTCAATTCCATATTTATATTCAACAATGCATGTTCAATATTCAGAAGTATATTACATAGTTCCTCTGCAGTTCCCGCCACGTGAAAGATTTCGCTACTTCCTTAACGATGAATAATCCTACATCTGCTTCATGCGTCAAATAAAACTCTGTCCGACAAAAAATTGTTTCATACAGACATTACGAGAAAACAACTCATATTAAGAAAGCAAAGAAGATACCAAAATAGCCAAATATAAAAAAATCAAAATACCTGTTATCCCCACGCGTGTGAAAAAGATTTCGCCTAAACAAAAATCACATTAGTGGAAATTCTCTGAACTCCCAATATACCCCAGGATCTCTAAGTCATTAAGCCCATCCTTCCCTAATGTGACTCCCAATTTGGTAGGAAAAAATCAATTAAATTACACATCAATAATGGAATAAATTTGGGAGAGGAACACACTGAAGAAACCAAACAGATGGTTTATTTTGGATGTCTAATGGGCAAGATCACGCTGTCGGCCGTCCATTAGAGCAACAAATTTAAGACGAGAACTTCACCTCCGTTTTCCTCTTTTGAATTCCCTAGAGGACGAATCTTCGGAAGCCATTTTATTTTCTGTCGCCTTTTCCTCTCCTTCTTTCTTTTCTCGCTTGCGAGTTCTTTTCTTCTAACCAAGATTCTAGAGTCACCACACTGATGGAGACGAGAGGAGATAAAAGCCGAGAGACAGGTGAAGATGGTAAATTTCTACTTCCTCCTCTTTTATTTTTTCTGATGCTTATTTGTTTTTCTTCTTTGAAAGGAGTCTGAAAGAGGAAGGAAGGCACTAGAGGGATTCAAAGAGAATTTCCAAATCAACTTTATCTTATCACAGAAACGGAGACGAAAACTGCAAATTAGCTAAGTCTGGAGAATACTCCTCCCTCATTGAAATATCTAGTAGTGGGAAATTTGTTTTTCCGTCTTGTTGCTTTGAGGTCGTACTCTTGTGAAGAATTTGGAGAGAAAATATGGAGGCCTGTATACAATCCACGTCAAATATGTCCAATCAAATGCTGCCAACGCCTGGAATACTATGCTTGTATGAATTGGGTAAAATTAATTCATGTTGATAAGTACTTGTCTTATGTAACCTGTAGCCAAAAGTTACACAATTTATACTTTCTTGTCTTTTATATGCTACTGGGCTGCAAATATTTCTTTAAAAAGTATATTGTTATTAATGAGTAACTTTTCAAATTTAGGTAGGAAAAAATCAATTAAATTACACATCAATGATGGAATAAATTTGGGAGAGGAACACACTGAAGAAACCAAACAGATGGTTTATTTTGTATGTCTAATGGGCAAGATCACGCTGTCGCCCGTCCATTAGAGCAACAAATTTAAGACGAGAACTTCACCTCTTTTGAATTCCCTAGAGGACGAATCTTCGGACACCATTTTATTTTCTGTCGCCTTTTCCTCTCCTTCTTTCTTTTCTCTTTTGCGAGTTCTTTTCTTCTAACCAAGATTCTAGAGTCACCACACTGATGGAGACGAGAGGAGATAAAAGCCGAGAGACAGGTGAAGATGGTAAATTTTTAGTTCCTCCTCTTTTTTTTTTTGGCGTTCATTTATTTATGTTTCTTCTTTGAGAAGTGTCTGAGAGAGGAATGCAGGAGAGGAATGCACTAGAGGAACTCAAAGAGAATTGCTAAGTCTATTTTATCTTATCAAAGAAATAGAGACGAACACTGCAAACAAACTACGCGCGCGGAGAATACTTCTCTTCCATTGAAAAGTATCTCTTAGTGGGAAATTTGGTTTTCCGTCTTATTGCTTAGAGATTGTACTCTTGTGAAGAAATTGGAGAGGAAATATGGATAGTTACGTACAATCCATGTGAAGTATGTCCAATAAACTGCTACAAACTCTTTCCCCGGAATACTATGCTTGCAAGAATTAGGTTCAATTTATGCAAGCTGATAAAGACTTCTTGGTTTAACCTCTACCCAAAAACATTATAATTTATGTTTCTTGTCTTTTATATTCTACTGGGCTGTAAATATTTTTTCTATAGTATATTGTGTTTACTGAGTAACTATGCAAAATTTTTGTCATGAAATGTACTGCATATTAAGTTCAATTTTTAAATCAAACTAATTGTTTTAAACAAAGGTCAAGAATGTTAGATAAAAGTTTTAATGCTTTTCAGTCTCCTGTACATTTCAAAGGAAAAATCATGGCTATTACTATGAGAGGAATAATATAAGAAATATTCTTACTTAAAATAAATGATTTTATAGATTAAGCCCGATTTGAAGTTGCATTTAATATTTGGCACATTTGTTATAAAACTTTTGAACCGTTTTCCGTTGAAACGAGTGAAAGTTCAACTATCTTCCATCTGTCTACGCTTCAGTACTGAACAAGCAATTGATCCTAGACATATTATAGATCCATGCTCTATCAATTTTCAATGATTTGGGCCACGACTCGGCAAACAACAGAGGGAAACGAGGCTCAGAAACGGATACTGTATGACCACAATATCCCTGGGAAAATTCGAAAAGTAAATGTAATTTATAATGAATTTAATATAAATTCATCGCATTCCTTTTAATGTAAGTAATATCATTTTTTAAGACTAACAAAAAATCTTATACTTTTGTACTAAAAAAATGAAGCATTTACAGCATATTAAAACAGCATTCAAAAGCTCTTTTTCTTTCTTTTATTTGTAGCTACTTATAAAAAAATAAAAATTATAAAATCCTATTAATATTTGCAAATGATGAAACAAGGAATGGGCTTAATATTTAAGAACTGAGCTACACCTGAGCCCAACAAACTCCGCTAAAAGACATTACAAGATTTCCACTCTAATTTTTAGACCAACGCAGTCCGGTGGCTGATTCATTGCGGCTTAGTGGCTGCCTCGCGGCTTCGTGTCTGAACTATTTCGGGTTCGATATTTCATTTGGCCAGATCACCAACCATGTTTCTCTGAACATTAAAAATATCGGGCTCGAACATATATCTTCTGATGTGTTGCGAAATTTTTGAGAGGATACTCCAGCCGAGCAAATCTTTATAATGTTTAATGGTTTTTAACACCACACATTTTCGGTTTCAATCTTTGTTTAATAGTTTTAGGCAATCTTGTTTTGTTAAATATTTTATTCTTCATTCCTATTGAATCGAAGCCATTGTGTTATCTATAAAGGAATTCCAATGCATTTCATAGTGTTTTTATATGTTTTAACTATTAATCCTACTCTTTTAAATTTTATTAAAACCAGCGGGAGGAGTCTCCCCGAAACTTTCTCGCATACAACCAGTAATTTGGTGTGGGTAAACACCCAGATGGTAGGTAAATATCTTTGGGGTATTTACCCAAGGCCTGGTTATTTTGAGAAAAAAAAATTATGAATGATGATTTACAATGAAACATATAAATTTTAAGAATTCCCAAAAACTTAATATTTTCCAAAAAAGTGCGTATGTTCGCAATTGTTACGCGCGCTGAGGTACCACAACTTTATTTAACGTTTTTGAGTATGAAATCAAACTATAGGAGAAAGTAAAAATGTTGGATATAATTATGATCTGATTTAATTATGGATAATTAATATCGGATATAATTATGAAAAAAATGTACCAACCCGCAATCTTAGTTAAATCATATTTTATGAACACTGAAAATGAACTATTTGATATGTACTACTGAAACCTTTTGTCTCCTTTGGTTTCGAAGGAAAACACGCTTTTCATTTCCATATGATGTCTAGCTCAGTTTAATGAAAACTATGGATTGCTTTATACTTCCAATTAAATATTTTGATATTTTCTTACTGATCCATTCACGTACAGCATTTTCAGCCCTTTTTGTCAGAAGATGATTTCATTATAAAATCAGAACTCATTTATCGACAAAAAAGAATTTGTTCTAATTTCAAAAAACATAAATAAAAGTACAGGTTTTGGTTTATTAATCCTTTAACAGTGTAGTTTTCTGTACCGTCGAAACAGATGCCCCTTTCTGTTTTGGGAATGTGTTGTATTCATTAAATTAAAAGTCCATAGAACACTCCAGATGTTAATGGATTACCGGTAATTTCTGCATCGAATGATAACGTCTATTATTGACTTAAATTTAGATACCGTAAAAAATCTGTAATTCGAAGCACGAGCTGAGCTCGGGCATCACTGTTGAGGGGCAAAATAAACTGAAAAACTGTGGAACATATTTAATTTTAATTACTGTTACTTAAAAATACAAAATGCCTCTATTATCCATAATTCTCATATATATTTCCGGTGTTAGAATAAGTGACATTTGTCTCTAAAATCATGAGCAAATCATCTATACCTCTGTCTCTGATATGATTAATCTGACAGATCAACTTCAAATTTATTCAGCATTTAGTGATTTGTAAAATTTTGGTACTGTTTTAAACTTTCAGATCTTCAAAATTACTCTCGCATAAGTATTTAAGGAATGCTATATTTCAGAAGATACAAATGTACTAGGAATATTTGTAATATTTTAAAATCCTAAGAAATTTTAAACCTGAATACAATATTTATATTGAATTAAGATGTAATAAACACACAATATAATATGAAAGCACACATAACAATTTAGAAACTAAATAGAGAATGAAATTAATAAAATATCGTATATTTGTTGCCAATATCAATTTTTAGAAGGAACTGTGCTAAAATTTGTTTTTCAACTAGAGGATTTTGATACAATTTATAAAATTTTTAGTTTCTATCCACCACATCATTATTATTTCTAAAAATCTGAATCTCATTATTTTATACATTTTCAACTAAAATTAAGTTTATGATTAAAATAAATTTGATTCCTTAAATATATTTTAATCATACGTTTTTAAACTGTATAACTTTAAAAATAAATGGATGCAATTAATTAAACAATTGTAGTATTGAGAAGGCGGAAATGGTGAAATAATGAAAGATATTGCTTTTTCCAATTTTTGATCAAAATTCTTATCTCTCACTTGGAACATTAATCCTAATAAAAACTTAAACTTCTTGCCAGAAATAAAAATTCCATATACGTAAAACATCTCTTAATTTTTAAAGAAATCAGAGTATATTTTTCAAAATTCATTTCCATAAAAATTAACTCGCAGAAATTCAGAATCTTCTTCCTCTAAATTTTATTTGCACAAGACAGATTTCCATGTTTCGTTAACCTATTACATCAAATAAGAAACTTTCTCGCAAAAAGCTTTCGTCTTTTTCTTTATACAAAAGCTCCACTCCCGTAACACAATATGGAAACTAAGAACAAAAGACGAACGATGAGAACGAAACGCTTCAAGTTCCCTATGCATTTGTAAGCAATTTCTTATAAATAAATAACATTAAGGAAAATTCCTTCTCCATGTGTATACCTCAAACCTTTCCCAATTTTACTGCAATTCCTCTTTGATGCCGAGTCATAATTTTCCCGCCTGAAATATCAATTAAATTACACACAGAGGGTGAAATAAATTTCGTGAAAGTATCCCACCGAAGGGATAAAGAAAATAGTGAATTTTGTCTGTCTTATGTTGGAGACCACGTTATCACTCGTCCATTAGAAAAACAAATTTAAGACGAAAACTTCTCCTCCGTTTTCCTTTTTTGAATTCCCAAGTCGACAAATCTTGGATACTCGTCTTTTTATCTTTTCTTTTTTACAAAAACATCGTCATTTATTTTTTGTTTCTCCTTTTTATTTTAACCGCTATCAACGAGTGACTATAGCGAAGGAGAACGGAGTAGATAAAAGACCAAAAAGACAGGAAACGAATGTAAATTTTAGTTTTCTTCTCTTATTTTCCTAGTGCTTACTTGTTTATTTATTCTTCTATGTTGGAAGGCTGAGGGAAGGCACTAGAGAAGGGATGGGGAACCTGTGACCTTAAGGAAGCATGTGACCTTCTAGAGTTTCTTATGCGGCTTTACCAGTTATTTATAATCTGCATTGAAATATGTAATTGTCTGTAATATAATAAAAATTACAGAACAATAACCGTTAAGGTTCTGCAGGTTCGTCCTTTTGCCAAATGCCGAAATTTAATGAGGCCTTTCAGTGTGAAAAGATTCCCCAACGCTGAAATAGAGTGATCCAAAGAGGAGCTCTAGGTCTATTTCATCTTAGGCGATAAAAAGATGTATAAATTACATCTGGAACATTGACCTCTACCACTTTAACATTTCGTACGTAGAGATTTGTTATTCTCTCTTTTCACTTTGAAGTCGTCGACTGTAAGCAGTTAGGAAAAAAAATTATGTTTGCATGATTAGAGTCCGCTTCAAGATTCATCACTCAACTGATTACTGAATAGATTTATATGGCAAGAAATACTTAAGTCGAAAAGTTTATGCATCTTGCTAAAGCACGTCTCGTGTAAGTATTAGATAATGCCAATATGCGAGTTTCGTGGTTTTGTTTAATGGATTTATAATTGGAAATATTTATTTTTGAAACTGTGTTCTATATTTTAACCAGTTACAAGTATCTTTTTTATGCCATATTGCGTCCAAAAACAAACACATTTCTTATAAGCGCATTTATATTCAAATTGGTTTTAAAAATTCATTCAAATCAACAGTCAAAACAGTTATAAGTATTGATTTTATAAATTTTTGATAATTTTTAATTGCAGGCGACAAAAAGATCTAAAAACTGGTTTACCTAACTTAAACTGACCTAAAAACTGGTTTACCTAACTTAAACTGACCTAAAAACTGGTTTACCTAACTTAAATTGACCTACAATCTGGTTTACCTGACTTAAATTCGCCTAAAAACTGGTTTACCTAACTTAAATTGACCTAAAAACTGGTTTACCTATTTTAAACTGACCTAAAAACTGGTTTACCTTACTTAAACTGACCTAAAAACTGGTTTACACTTGTTTTGCTATCCAACTTTAATTAGACGGCTAGAGCCATTTACTAGAAATATGGCAGAGTAAAGAAAGTGAAAAAGCCGGGAAAATCAGTGGATTGGCTTAGAAAATTTATCTGCCCGAGCGGCGTTCGGGCAAATCAGGGAATTCCACTTCCGCAGTTCTCGAACGGTTTTCGAGTAAAACTGTTAAGTGGTTAATCAAAATAAGTGGTTTGCCGTAAAATGGCTGTTCAGGTTAATACCAGTGGTGTAGTGACTGGGGGAATAGGGTATAGATGCACCCGGCGCCAGTTTTTGGCGGCGCCATGGAGACAAAACTTATCTGCGTTTATGCCATTTCTAAAGCAAAATATGAAGAGGGGGCAAAAAATAATACAAAATCCATGTCGCCATTTAAGATTGTTAAGCCACTGATGACGACTATGATAAAAAAACATAATATTTTCCTGTTGTCACTTATTCTCGCTACTCCACTGGCTTTGGTGGCAAAACTTTTCTGCATTTTTGTCACTTTTTAAATTCAAATACGATGCGGGGCGGAAAAATACCATGGCCCGGGTGCTAACTAAATCACTGATGATGAGAAGGGGGAAAGCGAAAAATCACATTATGACCCAGGCGCCACTTACCCACGCTACGCCACTGCTTAATACATATATTTTTATAACTTTTATAAGGAAATGCAATAAATGTATCACACTGCATTAATTTATCTATATATCTGTAACGTCAAAGCAAATTATAATGCGTTTTCCTTTCTTCATTATACAGTGAAATCTGTGTATAACGATAGTGTCTATAAAATTAAATCCGTCTATAACGATATTTTGTTTGATCCTGTCGGAATTCCTATTTATTCAAACTATTTTGAGCCTGTCTATAGCAATACTAAATTTTATACATTTTTTTTTCTTTTATAAAAGGAGATATATCTTGCATATTTTTAACCAAACTAGAATACCGAGAATAATTCAAGGAAAAAAAATTATTTTGTAATCTTTCTGTGTTTATTGTTATATATATGTTTTATTACTTGGAGTTAAAAAAATTCTTATCAAAATTCAAAACTCATGGAGGTATATTGTTATTATCTTTATTGAGATACATATTGCTCTACAATATATGAACTGTACAAGAGTGCTCGACATTATACGAAACTATACATCTTAACCCTAGAATGCTACCCTTTTGAAAACTTACAGGAAAGGTAACCATTCGTCTCCGAGACGAAGTGTGCGTAAGCGCGTTTAAAATCTATTTTAAAAGCTAATTAGAATGAAATTATACTACCTACAGATGATTTCATGACTCTCGAACTTCAAGTAAGCAATAAAGTATAATTTATTTATTTTCAAAGCAGTATTTACACATATTAGCATGATGTTCTCCGCACATTGCTCTGGAACATGTTTGACAAAAGTTGCGCGTCATTCTGCACAAATTGTACGGGCAAAATGAACAATTCTTTCTTTTTTTACTGTCAGATTGTTCGGGAGGTTGAATGTTCAAATTTAATTTCAACAGTTCCCTTATAATTGTTCTTGTTGATCGAAGCAAAGTTGGTACGTTGAGATGCTTCTTCATCCATGGAGCAAGAAGATCTTCACTTAGCTTTATTGCGAACTTTTTTCTCGATAATGCCTTTTCGGATTTCCGAGCCACATTATGCACATATAATTTTCGTGTGCATTCACGAAACTGATATTTATCACGCCATAAAACACACAAATAATTAAATGATTCAAGAGAAGTGCAAAGTTCTTTTTCCGAGTCCTTTGGTGCTTGAATAAAATGAATAATATTTCGAGATGCTGTCCTTCTGTTGCTTGATTTAGGAATATATGACCACTTTGACTTATCTTTACCAGTGAGCTGAATTTTACCGGGGTAAATAATAGATCTGTCACACGACTCACAAAATTTCTGAATTTTTTAGCTTTTTCTTTTTTAGCTTCATATTTTCATCTTCCTGGGTTTGTTCCTCAAGCTTTGTTTCTTCTTCATCTTTGTTGTCAAATGATAATTCCTCTCTTTCATCTTTGTCGCTATCTGTGAATTCGTGATTTTCAACTTGAATAAAGTCATCTTTTTTTCCGATTCATCCCCCGAAAGAGAATTTTCTTCATCACTTAGTTCTTTTAACAGAGCTTCAGGTTTACCACAAACATTTTCTCCGCGAATACGCTTTTACTTCTTCAAGTCAACACAGAAACAACTCTAAGTCGGATTCTGAAATGCAAACGTTGCAGCTAACCATCCGTCTGTGAGACGAATATTGTTCTAAAAATGCCACTTGCAGAAATATTTCGGTAAAAAGGAATGTCATTATCTGTAGTAGACAGGGTCATTTGAAGGTACTGAATCGCACGTCCCATTTCCTGCTTTAGGGGAGGCAAGTCAAGGTTATTTGTTATGGGCTTCGTCCAGGAGACGAATGGGTAGCATTCTAGGGTTAATTAAAACTGTCGTATAATGCACTTGCATGCTTAAAATACAATAATTACTTGAACATAAGATGAAAACACCTTCAAAAAATGGTTGCTTTTCTGTTCACACAGTCCATGCGTACGTGCTTGAGAATGAAATATAAAAAAAACAAGGCAAAATTTTAAACCAGACCTCTGCTTTTGAGAATGGGTCACCTCGCATCAAAAATTTAAACCTCAAATGCGAAAAAAGAATTTTACAATCTAATTTCCATAATTTTTTGATAGGAACTAAAGAGTATTCAAAGAAAAGACCTGCCGATCATGATTTATTTATTGATGCAATCCTGCTGCATACTGTCTCACGATTCTTTGTAATCGGGTTCAAATTTTTAGTACTTTAGTGCGCCACAGAACTCATGCACATTTTGATGACGTTCGATCTGTTCTGTGATTGGTGCCTTTCTTTTGACTGTATTATTTACCACTTGCAGTATTGTATATGTTTGTGTTGCTCTTGTATATTCTGTATATATTATATATTATAATATTCTATTCGGTTTCTGTTCTAAGGGACTGTCTGTCCGGATGCCCTGCGAGGTAAGATGTCTCGAGTTGAGACTGATGATTGACTTTATAATAAAAATGCCTTTTTTGCATTCTTGGTCTGCCTTTATGCTATGCCCTGCTCAAACGCTTTAGCTTCTGCTTTTCATAATTTTATGCCCGACTTCTTCGGCATGAAATATATCATTTATGACTCTTGAATTTATTCTTCTTGAACTATCAAACAATAAACATTTTAATTTAATTATACGAGTAAAAATATAGCTAGATAAAATAATGCATATGATTATAAAAGTAAGCAAACTTGTTCTTAAATGTAAGTTGTTTCGTCAATTTTTTTAAAATCTTAGAGTATTAATCGTCGAATTGGATTTTAATTATTTATTTAATTTATAAGTGCACATGGGTACGTAAGACATTCAGTTTTTATAAAATTTATTGTTGCTGTTAGAAAAATCAAGTTAAACAAATATTGATTTGTTGAAAGCCCCTCATCAATTTGTTTCTCTTGGAGAAAGACACAAAATCTGATCACTGTAATGCCGACCTCTTTCTAAATCTTAATGGTATAAAACTGGAATTTTTATATAGGCTGTCCTAGATATCTGGCTTTGAGATTATGAAAGGAAAATTACGCTTTATCTCTTGCATGCACAGTTACAAAGTTTTTGTTACAAATATTCATATTTCCTCATATATTCAAGGTATTTACTTCAAATTTTAATATAAGGTTTTTCTATTTTATTTTCATGTATGCTATAAATTTCGTTTGATTTGGTTGGAAACTCTCTATGTTATAATCAAAAAAATTTCTAAAACATTGGCATTTTTTTAAAAAAAAACTTTTATAAGTTCCTGAAACATTTTATATCTTATCCTTATCCGAATATTCATAAAATTTTTACGAAAATGCATGTAAGCAAGACGCATGTGAAAGAAAACTATTGATGAAAGTTTCAAATCCTTATTTAACGTCCTTTGAAAAGGCATAAGACAAAGTGCCGTTTCGCCTTCATCAATTTCTGGACGGTCCACTAAAGGCCCTCATGACAATATATTCACTGTAAAATGTAAATTACTACTATTGTACATCCCACGATTCTCCACAACCGAATGCGAAACATTGTTTAAAAATTAACTCCAAATGCTTCGCATTTTACAAATGTTGCTAAAATTTTGGCAAATAGTGTAGTACCCAATTAATAGTAAAAGATTAAATAGATTGTCTAATAGGTAATTCGAGATTAAAATACACAAATCATTCATGAATCCTCTATAACAACTCTAAAGTCACTTGAGTTAATTCGGATTCCATTTATTAGAACTAGTAACAAAGGTTTTATCTCGGAGAAAAAAGTACTTCTATAGACATGTATATGTTACCGTTAAAGTATGAAATCCGTTATTCTATAGAATAACTGATCAAGTCAGTTAAAGTGTTAAATAAACATTTATTTTACACTTTAACTAGTTATTCTATAGAATAACGGTCCACGCATCGTTAAATTGTAAAATAGCCGACATGATGCAGCCTGTTTGTTAGTCAGATTGGTTATTTGTATTTTCAGCATCTGAAGTGGGCACCGGAATTTTTTTTTTTTTTTACTTTTAA